>CM054136.1:83887850-83897850 GCA_028751875.1 Rapana venosa | reverse complement strand
TGAGAGAGAGAGACAGACAAAGAAACAAGAGAGCCAGAGAGGCATAGATAGAGACAGGGTCACAGACAAACAGACAGACAGACAGACAGAGAGACAGAGAGCGAGACAGGGACAGATGTAGAGACAGGGACAGAGGTAGAGACAAGAGATAGACCGAAAGACAGACAGACAGAGATAGAGACAGAAATATAGACAGAGACAGAAACACAGGCACACAGACAGAACAGACATACAGAGAACCAAACCGACAGACAGACAGAAGAAAAGACCGACAAACTGAAACATAGGCACAGAGACTGAGACGGACACACAGACACTTAGGCAAAACAGACACACAGACAAAACAGACACACAGACAAAACAGACACACAGACAAAACAGACACACAGACAAAAAGGACACACAGACAAAACAGACACACAGACAAAACAGACAAAACAGACCCAAAAAAAGACAAAACAGACCCCAAAAAAGACATTCGACACCATTTGTTAAAGGAAAGTGCGCCGACTTTAAAGACACCGAATCAGTCTCATTTGAGCTCTCAATGCACCTGCTCCTCCTCTTTGAAATTTGAATGCGTTTTGTTGTTGTTGTTGTTGTTGTTGTTGATGATGTTGTTGTTGTTGTTATTTGTTGTTGTTGTCGTTATTTGTATGTATGTACTCCCACGCCTTCACACTAGCATTAAAATTCTTCAACTTCCAAACAAGCTGGGGGGGGGGGGGGGGGTTAGAGAGAGAGAGAGAAAGAAAGAGAGAGAGAGAGAGAGAAGAGAGAGAGAAGAGTGAGGAGAGAGAGGGGAGAGAGAGAGAGAGGGGAGTGTGTGTGTGTATGGGGTGTGTGTGTGTGTTGTGTGTTTGTGTGTATGTGTTTGTAGAGGGGTTGTGTGTGTGTGTGTGTGTGTGTTTGTGTTGTATGTGTGTAGTGTGAGTGTAGAGAGAGAGGAGAGAGAGGGGAGAGAGAGGATGGAGAGAGAGAGAGAGGAGAGAGAGAGAGAGAGAAGAGAGGTGTGTGTGTGTGTTGGTGGGTGGGTGGGCGGAAGGGTGAGAGAGAGAGTGTGTGTGGGTGTGAGAGAGAGGTGTGTGTGTGTGTTGGTTTTTTTAAATTCTTTTTTATCGAGACTAATGGAATAATCACTTTATGTGGCGTGTGTGAGTGTGAGCGTTGTGTGTGAGTGTGTGTGTGTGTTGTGTGTGTGTGTAGTGTATGTATTGTGTATCGTTTGTGTTGTGTTGTGTTGTGTGTGTGTGTGCTCAGTGTGTGTGTGTGTTAATTAAGTGTGTGTTGTGTGTGAGTGTGTGTGCACGCGCGTGCGCGTGGGTGTGTGTAGTGTGCTGTGTTGTGTTCTGTTTGTGTGTATGTGCCTAAGTTAGTCGTGTTGTCAGCACACACCAACTGAAAACAATAAGGAAATACGAGTCGGTTACTTTAGCTCCAAGGAATATTTTCATTTCGTCTTTTTGCTAATAATTATTTCCATGCTTTTCTTCCATGACATCACGCCATCCTCCTCATCCCCGTGCTACTCACTGCCCATCCTCTCGTTCCGTCCTTTGCTCCCTCTTCTCTTTCTCCTCTCCCCCTGCTCTCTCTCTCTCTCTTTCTCTCTCTCTCTCTCTCCCCCCCCCTCTCTTCCTCAAGCATGTCAATACGTATTTGTAACCTTTAGGAATAAAGTTTATCAATCAATCAATTAATCAACCAGTCAGCCAATCACTCGGTCTCTCTCTCTCTTCTCTCTCTCTCTCTCTCTCTCTCTCTCTCTCTCTCCTCTCTTCTCTCTCTCTCTCTTACTGTCTCTCTCTCAATAATTTCAATACTTATCTGTAATCTTGGGAATATAGATTATCAATAATCACTCTCTCTCTCTCTCTCTCTCTCTCTCTCTCTCTCTCTCTCTCTCTCTCTCTCTCTCTCTCTTCTCTCTCTCTCTCTCTCTCTCTCTCCCTCTCTCTCTCCCAGTGAAATAGGAACAGAACTGTCAGACTGGTCTCTAAAAGAAAAGTTGGAATGTAATTTAAATCTTCGGCCCTCGCTCTGTGTTGTATCACTAATCAAAGTTAAAGAATGAATCATGCATCAGGTTTTGTGTGTGGGTGTTAAATTCAGATAAAATGGGGTTGTGAGTGTATGTGTATGTGTGTGTGTGGTCTGTGTGTGTAAGAGAGAGTGAGTTAGTGTGTGAGTGAGTGAAACAGAGAGATGTGGGGTACAGACAAACATACAAGCAAACAGACAGACAGAAACACAGATAGAGAAAATGACAGGAGAAGGAGAGGCAGTGAGAGGAGAGAGAGAGAGAGAGAGAGAGAGAGAGAGAGAGATAGTGAGAGAGAGAAAAAGAGAGAGAAAGAGAGAGAGAGGAGGAGAGAGAGAGAGATGGAGGAGAGAGAGGAGAGAGAGAGAGGAGAGAGAGCGATTGACCTTTTCTAAAGTCCAGATAGTTTTCTTAACCTGTTCACAATCATGTTATTGTTGTGAGAGGAGCATCAGTAGCAGCAGAAGCAAAAACAGCAACAATAGCTGTAGCAGCAGCAGTAGCAACAACATCTGCTTCTGGTACCACTATTGCTACCACTGCTTTTGTTGTTCTGCTCCGCTGCCACCGCTGCTGCTGCTGCTGCTGTTGTTGTTGTTGTTGTCGTTGTTGTTGCTGCTGCTGTTGTTGTTGCTGTTGTCGTCGTCGTTGTTGTTGTTGTTGCTCCTGTTGTTGTCGTCTTTGCTGTTGTTGTTGCTGCTGTAGTTATTGTTGTTACTGCTGCTGTTGTTGTTGTTGTTGTTGTTGTTGCTGCTACTGGTACCGCTTTGTATTACTACTTGTTGCCGTTGTTATAACAGTTTCTTTTGACACTGCCTCTCCTGTTGTTGTTGTTGCTGCTACTACTACTCCCGCTGATGCTGTTATTATTGTCATCGTCGTTGTCTTCAGAAAAAAAGTCCGCACTAAAAATACAACATTCCATGCAGTTCTTTGACATGTCGGATGAGACTATAAACCGAGGCCCCGTGTGCGAACGCATGCAGAACATCTTGCGCACACGTTAAATCCTGTTCCGCTTTTCGAAAGAGTAGGCCATTGTTTGCCGGTGGGAACAGATGACAAAATTTATAAAACCGCATACACACGGGGACTGGATGTAAAAAAAAACACATGAGTGCTTATTCCATTATCCTCGATATAAAATAATGAATAAATAAATAAATAAATAAATAAATAAATAAATAAATAAATAGATCAGATTGATATATGTTTCATGATACAGATCAGATTTTGTTGACAAGGCATGCGTTGTTCATATAAGAACCCATCTTCCCCTAAAGGGATGCTGCGAGCCTGTCAGTATAAATAACCTCTCCACTCAGGAACTGGTGTGCTAGAGATTCCCTCTTTTCTATCCCTCTCTTTGTTTCTGTCTGGTTCCTTCTCTTCCTTCCTATCACCGCCTTCTTGTCTATTTGCTTTTCCTCCTTGGTCCATTCTCCTCCCTTTTTTTTCAAAAAAGAGACAAAAGCTAATGATCTCTTCCACGCTGAAGTCGGATGTGCTGGGCCTGACTGGTCAGGCGCTTAACGGCAGCGCAACGCATTTTGGCTGATATGACAGACAACAGTAGTTACTGTCTGAGCGTTCGACGACGAAGAAGAAAATCCCTCTCAGGTTTTGATGTTTTGGTTTGTGTTGCTGTTGTTGTTTTTTGTTGTTGTTTTCATTTTAGAGGGTGCATATGATTTAAATGTAACTGCATTTCTCAAATCTGTGTTGTAAGCTTTTGACAGAAAGCCTGGATTGCTGTTTGAACTGGCTCTGACAATTCCAGGCTTACCTAGGAGCTTAGTTCCAGAAAGATTTAAAAGATAACAGTTCTCTCCCGCGTCAAAGTCGAATGCGCTGCGCTGGGCCTGACTTGGCAGGCGCTTAATGGCAGCGCAACGCGTTTTCGTTCACATGACAAAACAACAATAGTTGCTTACTGAGCGTTCGTCGAAAAAAAGAAGAAGAAGAAGAAGAAGAAGAAGAAGAAGAAGAAGAAGAAAGAAGAAGAAGAAGAAGAAGAAGAAGAAGAGAAGAAGAAGAAGAAGAAGAAGATCTGCGAAGAAGAAGATCTGCGAAGAAGAAGAATTGCGAAGAAGAAGAATTGCGAAGAAGAAGAATTGCGAAGAAGAAGAATTGCGAAGAAGAAGAAGAAGAAGAAGAAGAAGAAGAAAGAAGAAGAAGAAGAAGAAGAAGAAGAGAAGAAGAAGAAGAAGAAGAAGAAGAAGAAGAAGAAGAATTGCGAAGAAGAAGAAGAACAAGAATTGCGAAGAAGAAGAAGAAGAAGAAGAAGAAGAAGAAGAAGAAGAAGAAGAGAAGAAGAAGAAGAAGAAGAAGAAGAAGAAGAAGAAGAAGAAGAAGAAGAGAAGAAGTAGAAGAGGAAGGAGGAGGAGGAGGAGGAGGAGAAGGAGGAGGAGGGGAAGAAGTCCCTATGAAGTTCTTACACAATGTTGCTCTTGGCTTTCTAGACATATTCTTAACTTTAATACTGACCACATTCATTATCTAAAATAATCTGAATATGATTTAAGTAAAAAGGCAACGTAACCTACAATAGTTTTTGTCGATGGGTATCTCACAGTAAAAGTACGTACCAATATAAAAAAAACGATAAGGTGATAAACACTGCACAACCATCATTTTGAATACTCATCTATCGGTTTCTAATTCTAAATACATTCAAAAAGAAAAGCAAAGTAAAGCCTGTGGTATGGTCGATAGTTGGTGAAGAAAACCACAACACTTCTACTAAAGCCTTTCTTGCTTCTCTTGACACAAAACAGTAGTTCCTTCCTCGTCAAACCCTCAGACGGCAAATATTGCTAATCTCACATGAGCAAAAAATATGTTGTGCTGCCATCACACGCCTGACAAGTCAGGTCCAGCACATCCATCTTCAACATGGGCAAGATCTTTTACATCTTTGTTTGGGGAAAAAAATGCAGAGAAAAAGGACCAAGAAGGCAGAAAAAAGAGAAAGAAGGAGGTAGCAGGAAAAAAAAGAATAAGACAGTAAAACAGAGAAGGATAGAAAAGAGGGAATTTCTAACACATCATTTCCCAAAAAGTGGGGATGCTATTTAAAGTGACAGGCCCCATGACATTCTCACTGGGGGGGGGGGGGAGGGGGAAACAGAGGGTTTAGAATGAAGAATGTGGCACGATTGTCGATCTGGTGTGTGAACAGCTATAGACAGACACAAGGGGACAGATGATAAAACAGGCTGTGTGGCCGGCAATACAAGGGCGGTTATCTGAGGAGATCAGACACGCCTGATGGTGGCCATGGTTTACAGGCAGGCTTTGCTTGATGCTGACTGCTGTCACAGTGATGATTATGTCTTCAGGCAACATCTGTTCTGTGTGATCCTCGCTGCCTGTCATCTAGTATAGTAGTTGTTACTGGGAAAGGTTTTCTTTAGGGGGGGGGGAGGTTTATCAGTGTGGATAATATAAAGGAGTAAGAAGGGTGGATGGGGTAGATGTGAAGAGGTGTGGGATGGAAATGGGCAGGAGATACAGACAGACAGGCAAACAGACAAAAAGAGATAAGAGAAAATGAGACATAACAAAAACTAGGAAGAGGTTCCTAACTCTGGATATCTTCTAACAAATTAAAAGTGACAGAGTCGATAGCTGGTGAGAAAAACCACACCACATCTACAAAAGCCTTTTTTAGTTTTCTCTTAAAATGAAGAAACAGGAGTTTTAAAAGGTAGAGTGTGACACAACTGTCAAACTATTGTGTGAACAGCTATAGATAGATAGATAGATACAAGGGGACAGATGATAAAACAGGCTGTGTGGCAGGCAATACAATGGCGGTTATCTGAGGAGATCAGACACGCCTGATGGTGGCCATGGTTTACAGGCAGGCTTTGCTTGATGCTGACTGCTGTCACAGTGATGATTATGCCTTCAGGCAAAACCCTGTCTGTGTGATCCTCGCTGCCTGTCTGTCTGTATAGTAGCTGGTACTGGGAGATTTTTTTTTGTGATCAGGGTGGATGGCATAAAAAATTAAGAAGAGGTGATGGGAGAGACAGTAAGTAGTGTGGGGTGGAAAGGGGTGAATGTGGGGCTGAAATGAAGAGAGAGACAGAGACATAAAGAAATACAGACAGATAGACAGAGACAGACAGACAGACAGAGACACAGAGAGAAAGAGAAAGAGAAAGAGAGAGAGAGAGAGAGAGAGAGAGAGAGAGGAGAGAGAGAGAGAGAGAGAAGAGAGAGAGAGAGAGAGAGAGAGAGAGAGAGGGGAGAGAGAGAGAGAGGCTTAAGAGGGCAGGAGACATAACAGAAAAATAGGAAGAACTTTCTTATTCTAAATATATATTCAGAAATTGAAAGAAAACTGTGACAGACTCGATAAATGGTGAGAATACTAGCAACGCTTGTACTCTGATAGGAAAACAAACACAGTTGCAAACAGGAACAGAACAAAAATTATGGGTGGCGCTGCTCTTGTGGCGATGGACTCTCCCCAGGAAAAACAACCCAAATTTTACCCAAGGAAATCTCCCTTGACTTAAAGTGGTATGCAATACAACACAATGCAACACAATGCAATGCATTACTAAAACCCTTACGTTACTCTTGAAAAAGTATTAAAAAAAAACAGTAGTTTCAAAACTAGGTACAATATGGCATGACTGACAAGCTACAGTGTGGACAGCTATAGACAGATACAAGGGGACAGATGATAAAACAGGCTGTGTGGCAGGCAATACCAGGGCGGTTATCTGAGGACATCAGACACGCCTGATGGTGGCCATGGTTTACAGGCAGGCTTTGCGTGATGCTGACTGCTGTCACAGTGATGATTATGCCTTCAGGCAAAACCCAGTCTGTGTGGTCTTCACTGCCTGTCATCTAGTATAGTAGTTGTTACTGGGAGAGGGGTTTGTTGGGGGGGGGGGGATCAGTGTGGATCATATAAGGATTAAGAAGGGGGGATGGGGTAGATGGGAAGTAGTGTGGTATGGAAATGGGCAGGAGAGACAGACAGACTGGCAAACAGACAAAAAGAGAGCATAAGAGAGAATGAGAAATAACAGGAAAATAGGAAGAGATTCCTAACTCTGGATACCTTCTAACAAATTAAAAGTGACAGAGTCGATAGCTGGTAAGGAAAAACCAGACCACATCTATACAATACATTATTATTATTTATCTACAAAAAGCCTTTTAGTTTTCTCTTAAAATGAAGACACAGGAGTTTTACAAGGTAGAGTGTGACACAACTGTCCAACTATTGTGTGGACAGCTATAGATAGACAGACACAAGGGGACAAAACGTAAAACAGGTTTTGTGTGGCAGGCAATACAAGGGCGGTTATCTGAGGACATCAGACACGCCTGATGGTGGCCATGTTTTACAGGCAGGCTTTGCTTGATGCTGACTGCTGTCACAGTGTTGATTATGCCTTCAGGCAAAACCCTGTCTGTGTGATCCTCGCTGCCTGTCTGTCTGTATAGTAGATGGTACTGGGAGATATTTTTTGTGATCATGGTGGATGGCATAAAAGATTAAGAAGAGGTGATGGGAGAGACAGTAAGTAGTGTGGGCTGGAAAAGAGTAAGGGTGGGGTTGAAATTAAGAGAGAGACAGAGACAGAGAGAGACAGAGGACCATTCAGGAAGATAGACAGAGACAGACCGACAGACAGAGACACAGAGAGGAAGAGGAAGAGAAGAGAGAGAGAGAGAGAGAAGAGAGAGAGAGAGAGAGAGAGAGAGAGAGAGAGAGAGAGAGAGAGAGAGAGAGACAAATTGACAAATTCTTTTATTTCGAGGATAATGAATAAGCACCCTTGTGCTTTTTTTACATCCAGTACCCGCCCTTAAGGATATATATGATAATAAAATAAAATAAATAAAGAGAGAGAAAGAGAGAGAGAGAGAGAGAGAGAGAGAGAAGAGAGAGAAGAGAGAGAGAGAGAAGAGAGAGAGAGAGAAATAAGAGAAAAGGAGACATGACAGAACCATAGGAAGAACTTTCTTATTCTGAATACATTCAGAAATTGAAAGAAAACTGTGAAAGACTCAATAAATAGTGAGAATACTAGTAACAATTGTACTCTGAAAGGAAAACAAACACAGTTGCAAACAGGAAAAGAACAAAAATTATGGGTGGCGCTGCTCTTGTAGCGATGCAGTCTCCCCAGGAAAAACAGGCCAACTTTCACCCAAAATAAATCTGCCATGACATAAAGTGGTATACAATACAACACAATGCAACACAATGCAATGCAATACTAAAGCCCTTAAGTTACTCTTGAAAAAGAAAACAGTAGTTTTAAAACAAGGTACAATATGGCATGACTGACAAGCTAGTGTGTGGACAGCTATAGACAGACACAAGGGGACAGATGATAAAACAGGCTGTGTGGCAGGCAATACCAGGGCGGTTATCTGAGGAGATCAGACACCATGATGGTGGCCATGGTTTACAGGCAGGCTTTGCGTGATGCTGACTGCTGTCACAGTGGTAATTATGCCTTGAGGCAACATCTGTTCTGTGTGATCCTCACTGCCTGTCATCTAGTATAGTAGGTGGTACTGAGAGAGCAGTTGTTATTTTGTTTTGTTTTGTTTTGTTTGTTTTTTGGGGGGGGGGGTTTATCAGTGTGGATCATATAAAGGAGTAAGAAGGGGTGATGTGGGTAGATAGGAGTAGGTGTGATGGAATGGACGAGAGAGAGAGAGAGAGAGAGAGAGAGAGAGAGAGAGAGAGAGAGAGAGAGAGAGAGAGAGAGAGAGAGAGAGAGAGAGAGAGAGTGAGTTTGGTTTTGTTTCTTTGTTTGTTTCCTTCTTTCTCTGTTTTTTTCCTTTTTGTTTTTTTTTTGGCTGTCTCATTTTCTGTGACCCACGGAATCAGACACAGTTTTCTTTTATTCCATGAAGATCAATGACGATTAGGATGATGTAACAATGCTGCTATGGAAGAGGATCTGCTTTGACAAAGCTGTTGTACTCTACGCGTCTTCTTTGAAGCAAACCTGTATCGCTGCTGTCATCCCCAGGGAGAGAACTATACTAAAAAGGTGTACCATGTAATGACACGATGCTGTTCCCTTGTTTCTGACATCTATCACATAAATCAGTTGTGCATGAAGTCACATCAATCACTACAGCACAATTCCAGAGGAGGCAGGGGCAGCACACACAGGCAGTAAGGTAAAGGTAAAGGTGTCCCATAACCTATGTGATCATAGGGGAGTGAAGCATCAGAGACCTCAACTTCTCTAGGGGCCACCATATTGAGGGCGGCGCCCATCTCCTCTTCTTCGCTGCTTTACTTTCCCTGACCCTAAAGAGGCAGGTACCCATTTACAGTTGGGTGAACTGGGGGACTGTACTGAAGTCAAGCTGCGCAAACGGTCATCAATCCACTTGGTAACCACGCTCGATGCTGCTTAACTTAAGCTGGGGAAAGCGAGTGCTCTGACCATTGAGCTATCCCGTCTGTACGTACAGCAGTAGCAGTAGGAATAAACGGTGGCAAAAACAGTAACAAGAGCAGCTACCCTCGTGGCAGTAGTAGAAGTAGTAGTGGTAGCAGCAGCAACAGCAGCAGCAGCAGCAGTGTTTATATATTGTTGATGGACTAACTGGTGATTCAACTGACTTAAGTCTCACTAGAGGTTTTATTGACTGATGACAATCCGATGTACTGGTTGGAATACGGCCCAAAATGACTACGTGTGTGTGTTGTGTGTGTGTGTGTGTGTGTGTGTGTGTGTGTGTGTGTGTGCGTGTGTGTGTAGATGTGTGCGTTTGTATGTGCGTGCGTGCGTGCGTGCGTGTGTGTGTGTGGTTGTGTGTGTGTGTGTGTGCGCGCGCGCGTGTGTGTGTGTGAAGTAATGTATGGACGCATAAACAAAACTGTTGATATATACAGAAATAACCGTTGATAGTTCTCCTAGAAAAAAAGTACCAAATCTAAGCAACACACTGCCA
>CM054136.1:83875350-83880350 GCA_028751875.1 Rapana venosa | reverse complement strand
ACAGAGAAACGGATCCAAAGCACCTCTACTAATCAGGCCCAATCATCAACAACAAAAACCCCTAAAGATCACAAGTTTCATTGTCATAATTATTCAAATCGTAAAAGCTCACTTCCATTATTATGCCAAAATGATTTAACTCCCTCCAACTGTCGTCTTCGATTCAAAGATTACGTTGACAAGGACAAGTTCAGCTCGTGGGAAATGACTGCAATCAAGACTCAAGATTTATTTCACCCCACCCCCCCACCCCCTTTTCCCCTCTAGGGGTTACATTAAATTTAACAATGCCACAACTTGCGTGTGACAATACGCACAGCACAGCATGCGTGAGTGATTTCTTACGCGATGAATTTCACAAGATATGGGTATAGAAAAAAGAAAGAGCATTCGCAATACAGGAAAGGAACAATATTGTCGAATTGATGTTTAGAAACGTGGACACTCAGTTGCTCACTCTGATTCTTTCTGTCTTTGTCTTTGTCTGTCTCTGTCTTTGTCTGTCTCTGTCTCTCTCTCTCTCTCTCACTTATATATATATATATATATATATATATATATATATATATATATATATATATATATATATATATATATATCTTGGTCTATCTCTCTATCTTTCTATCTGTCTGTTTGTCTCTCTCTCTGTCTCTCTAGCTTTTTCGCTCTCTCTCTCTCTCTCTCTCTCTCTTCTCTCTCTCTCTCTCTTCTCTCTCTCTCTCTCTCTCTCTCTCCTCTCTCTCTCTCTCTCTCTCTCTTTTCAGCTCAGCATGCACGCATGTACTAGCAGACGCACACACACAGACACACACTCACACACTCACACAGTCACTCTCCCTTTCTCTCTCTTCTCTCTCTCTCCTCTCTCTCTCCTCTCTCTCTCTCTCTCTCTCTCTCTCTCTCTCTCTTTCTCTCTCTCTCTCTCGCTCTCTCTCTCTCTCTCTCTCGCACGCACACTCACACACACACACTCACACGCACACACACACACACACACACGCACACACACCACAACACACACACACACACACACACACACACACACACACACACACAATATTCTGAATCTGAATCTGAATCTGAATCACACGTGCTTGCGCTAACGTGTGCAATCAAATACTTCAAAGGTTACACCAAACAAATAACATTTAAATGAGCATACAAACAGATTTCACGAGACAAATCTCACGAATCTCTGAAAGCGGTCACTCCAGTAATGGTATGTGCACGTCTTGTGGTTCTGTAGGTTCAATTCTCCTTCAACAGATCCATGAGATCTGTGGTTCAAATCCTCTTCAAAGATAGGTAGGTAACCTTGCCCCTGTTACTTTGAAACTGTGGGGCTAAGTGGTAGTCTTAGTGACAATGTCTTGGATAAGAAAAGGTGATTATGTTATTTCTTAAAATTATTTAGTTAATTGGTTAATTAGTAAGGCAAGTATGTAGGTAGGTATACAGTTAAGTAGTTAGTTGATTGGCTGGTTAGTTGGTTGGTTGGTTGGCTAGTTGGTTGGTTGGTTAGTTGGTTGGTTGGTTGGTTGGCGAGTTAGTTCATTAGTTATATGTCCCAGGATAATGGAATAAGCACTCAGGGTTCTGGTTTACATCCAGTCCCCGTGTGTATGCAGCTTTGTAAATTTTGTCATTGGTTCTCACTGGCACACAATGGCCTACTCTTCCGAAAAGCGGAACGGGTTTTAACGTGTGCACAATATGTTCTACATGCGTTCACACGCGGGACCTTAGTTTATAGTCTCATCCGAAGGACTTTTGTGGAGAGTGGAGTCGGCGCTGATGTTAACTCCGGAGGAAAAAAATCCTCTTGATCGAGATTCGAACCCGGGTCAGCAGATCAAGAGCACATCACTCTAACCGCTAGGCTACCCCATCCGCCTAAGACCCTGTGTGCAATAACCATCAGCCACATTTAAAGTCAAGAAGAAACTCATTCGTGACGGAATTGTACCACACAAAAAGAAAATCTGCACCTACAAAATCTATACCATGCCATACTATATCATACCAACCATGCCTAGCATAGCATAGCATAGCATTGCATAGCATGCCATACCGTTAAGCCACTGACATTAAGTGCCTGGCAGATCAGGCCCAGTGCATCCAACATTCAGCGTGGGAGAGAATTGTTATCTGTTAAGTCTTTATGGGGGGAAAAGCTAAGGAACTGGATCAAGAAGACAGAAAATAACAAGGAGGAGGTGGCGGGAAGAAAAAAAAGAACAAATCAGAAAAAAAGACGGATAGAAAAGAGGAAAATTCTGAGAGAATTTCCAGAAGGTGGGGATTCTATCTATACTGAAAGGATCCTTGTATCCCCACGAGGGATTGTCGTTAGATCAGGAAAAGGTATAATCATGTATGCCTTCAGCTCCTGGGGTTTATCACAGTTCTTGATTAAACCATTGCCGCTGGGGGCAACAGCAAAGTGAGAGGCCGTATGACCAGTGGCTTTCTTTCCCACTCATGGAATTCCACTTTACAGCTTAGTCTTTAGTGATCGATTATGACTCTCTGACTAGGAGGCTTGACTTGCACAGTCTTTATGTGCTGCAGCCCTGGCGGCTAGCTGGCCTTTGAAGAACATCTCCAACAATTACTGTCCTTATGCCCACTTAGCCGAGAGAGTGAGGATGTACTGTGGGCAAGGCATCTCCACTATAATCAAATTTCTGCCCAGTTTCCAAAACAGCAATTGCCTCCTCTGCTGTTTTTGGAGGTCATCGTCGATCACGACGGACAAACATAATTATATGTAATTACGTACAAACCATGTTGTTCTAATTTTCATGGCGATGACATCATCTCCATGACCAGATTTCCCCATGCACCAGGCTACCTACCATGCTTTGAAGATACGTTAGCTCCATTCAATATTGCCACCTATGTCTGTGCTGGCCAACGGGAAGGGGGATTCTGAAAGTGTGTGGAGGATTGGGATGGGGTGGTGCCAAGAGAGGACAGAATTGAGGAAGTCTGGAATTAAATGTGAATGGTGTCAGATTTACCCCCCAAGGTGCTTCCAACATTATTACATGCCGGATTTAACTCCGTCGTATGTTGGGTTTGTATCTTATTCCAGTCTCTGAGAATAGATTGGCACCAGAAGGATTTCCTTTTAACATGCGTCTCAAATGGTCCGTCCTTGTAATGTTTGTTCTTCTTCAGTTCGTTGAAAGTGGAGTTTGTTGGTGTGTGTGTGTGTGTGTGTGTGTGTGTGTGTGTGTGTGTGTGTGTGTGTGTGTTTGTTTGTTTGTTGTTGGCATGCTTTCACTTGTTTATTTCAGGGGTGGAATTTCAGTGATTACAACATAGCTGTAGTAATCTGAAGGATTTGGAGCCACGAGTCGTAATGAGGCAGGGTGGATGAAGGGAATATCGAAAAATCATTCTCTTGAGCTTGATACAACATTCTAACCCTATTGTACTGAACGACTTTTTCGGACACTAGCAAAAAAAAGCAGTCATTGCGTGGAAACACATACGCATGACCTTACTCACTCCTTAAAAGCGTACTTATTTTTATCAAACGAATAATCCGTGTATGCCCAGTGGTATGGATGGCATCCAAATAGTTGGCCTACACCTCACGTACGGCTTTTGCATTCAATGATAAAGACAAATTCTTTTATTTCGAGAATAAATAAATAAGCACCCATGTGCTTTTTTTTACATCCAGTCCCCGCCCTTAGGGATATATAAGAGAGAGAGACATAGAGAGAGACAGAGACAGAGAGAGAGTGTGTGTGTGTATGTTGGGGTGGAATTGAACCTAAGACTGTTCGAGGTTTTTGTCCACCTGCTGGACAGGAAGCTGGTGAAGCATCTGTATGATTGCAGCTGATGCAGAGTGCTGATTCCCGCTGTGGAGATGCCGAGAGCCTGTCAGTGGAGACAACATCCCCACCTCTGGAAATTCTCTGCTAAGAATTCCCTCTTTTCTATTCCTCTCTTTGTTTCTACCTTGTTCTTTTTCATCCTTTCACCTCATTCTTTGCTGCCTTCTTGGTCCATTCCCCCCTATTGACATTATATTTTTTTACCAGAAGGAGTTAAAAGATACAGTCTCTCCCACGCCGAAGCTGGATGTGCCGGGCCTGCATGACTTGTCAAGCACTTAACGGCAGCGTCACGCATTTTCGCTCATATGACACATAACAGTACTTGGTGTCTGAGCGTTCGACGAAGAAGAAGATTTTGAAGAATTTGAAGAATTTGAAGAAGAAAAAGAAGAACAAGAACAAGAAGAAGAACAAGAAGAACAAGAAAAGAACAAGAAGAAGAACAAGAAGAAGTAGAAGAAGAAGAAGAAGGAGAAGGAGGAGGAGGAGAAGAAGAAGAAGAAAAGAAGAAGAAGAAGAAGAAGAAGAAGAACAAGAACAAGAACAAGAACAAGAACAAGAAGAACAAGAACAAGAAGAATTGCGAAGAGGAAGAAGAATTGCGAAGAAGAAGAAGAATTGCGAAGAAGAAGAATTGCGAAGGAAGAAGAAGAAGAAGAAGAAGAAGAAGAAGAAGAAGAAGAAGAAGAAGAAGAAGAAGAGAAGAAGAAGAAGAAGAAGAAGAAGAAAGAAGAAGAAGAAGAAGAAGAAGAAGAAGAAGAAAGAGCAAAAGAAAAGAAGAAGAAGAAGAAAAGAAGAAGAAGAAGAAGGAAGAACAGAAGAACAAGAAAGAACAAGAAAAGAATTGCAAGAAAGAAGAAAAGAAAAGAGCAAGAAAAGAACAAGAAGAATTGCGAAGAAGAAGAAGAAGAATGTGCGAAGAAGAATGGAAGAAGAAGAGAAGAAGAATGCGAGAGAGAAATTGGAAGAAGAAGAATATGTGAAGAAGAAGAAAGCGAAGAAGAAGAAGAAGAAGAAGAAGAAGAAGAAGAAGAAGAAGATGAGATGATGATGAGACGACGATGACGACGACGACGACGACGACGACGAGATGATGATGATGATGAAGAGATAAAGAGGAGATGATGATGATGAGAGATGAGA
>CM054136.1:83867850-83870350 GCA_028751875.1 Rapana venosa | reverse complement strand
GCAAGTTGGACTCTCTCTTTTCCAGAGACAAGAGGCAAGTTGGACTCTCTCTCTTTTCCAGAGACAAGAGGCAAATTGGACTCTCTCTCTTTTCCAGAGACAAGAGGCAAGTTGGACTCTCTATCTCTCTTTTCCAGAGACAAGAGGCTAGCCCGTTTGGCTTTTTTCAAATATTTGTCCGGAATGTCAACAAAAAACACAGTTGGTAGTTCCACTAGTTGCTACAAAAATATAGAAGACCTAATTTGAAAGACTTTTTACAGAAATAGTCTTCGAGTGTGGGTCATCTTTTCTTCTCTTTGTTATTTGTGTATGTGTGGGCAGAAGGGGGGGGGAGGAGGAAGGGGCTAGGGTGGGCGGGGGAAGGGGGGGGGGGGGCTGGGGGAAGGTGAAGGTTACGCCCACGTTCATAATTACGTGCTTGCTAATTTTAAACTTTACCAACGGAAAGAGCGACAGCCATTTCTAAGCTCATAATACTATATTAAAGTCTCATTCATGTGTATACCCTCTTTTTTTCCTGTATTCTTTATATGCTTTGTTCTGAACCATCTGTGCATTGATGCTAATATTATACTGGTCTGTGTATATTATTTGAACATATAAAATAATCCTTGGGAATGGTAAGGAAAACAAAAGAAGGAATGGGAACTAAAAACTGCCATAAAATGATTCTCAGCTAACCTCCCCCCCCCCCCCACACACACACACTTTCAGTGTTTATTCTTTGCTTTTAGACCGTGTGAAAGTGGTCTGGGTGCTAGTGTTTCAGATGGTAGTATTATAAAGTGAGGGAATATGTGCATGAAATATACATCAGAATTAAAAGAAACTAAAAAGGCAATTGTCTCTGACAGAAGGCGGGTTGTCTTTTAAGAAAGATTTAAAATAAACATGTTTACAAGTTTTAAAAAAACCACGACGTGTGTGTATGTCTGTGTTGTAGTTGTGTTGTGTGTGTTTGTGGTTGCGTTGTGTGTTGAGTCGTTGTGTTGTGTATTGTGTCGTGTTATAGTGTGGTGTAGTGTGTGTGTTGTTGTTATTGGTGGTGGTGGTGTTTTTTCTTGCATTGTGTGTGTTGTGTAGTTGTTGACTTCAAGTTTACGTCTGTTCCCTTCTAGTGATAACAGATGTTGTGTTGTGCGTGTGTGTATGTGTGTTGTGTTTGTGTGTCTGTCTGTCTGTCTGTCTATCTGACTATCTGTCTATTTCCCTACCTGTGTCTTTCTCTTTGCGTGTGTAATTTTTCTTTCTTTTTTTTCTTTTCTTTCTTAGTCTTTACTCTACATTCTTGTTCTTCACACCCAACAACAACAAAAAACCCACCACACAAACAGCCAAAACCTACACGTATTTCGTGAGCTTTAGAGGAGAGAAACGGTGAAGAAGATTAAGCTCCAGTCGCGCCAGACTGATCTGCAAGAGCAGACAGGGTGAAAAAAAGATGGCGGATTATGGCAGACTGTAATAGAATCGTCATCACCACGCAAAATGGATGTGTCCCCTATTCAGACCTTTTTTTTTTTCTTCTAAGATTCCAGGCTGACCTGAATCTGCTCATAAACTGTACTGGGAGTGAGTGCTTCACAGACAAGTCATTGGTGATCGACTTTCACCACACACTACACAGAACATCTTGCGCGCACGTTAAATCCTGTTCCACCTTTCGTAAGTCTAGGCCATTGTGTGCCGGTGGGAAGAGATGACCGCATACACACGGGAACTGGGTGGTAAAAAAGTACTATTGCTTATTCTCAATTCATCCTCGATATAACAGAGATTAATAACAATCATTAAATATAATAAATAAATGAAGGCGGTGAGGACGTCGTTCTGTTACTTTGTTTGTCAGGCATGTTGCAGTGGATCCTTTGTTCTAGTGACTTTGCATGTTTCTGTGTTTTGTTGCTCTGTTAAATCATGTATATATCTCGGGGTGTTGTTGTTTGGTCTCACTCTCTCTCATCTCTTTCTTTCTCTGTCTGTGTGTCTGTGTGTTTATCGTGATGTCTGTGTTTGTTGCTCTGTGCATGTCTTCTGTCTGTGTGTGTTGTCTGTCTGCTATCTCTCTCTGTCTCTCTGTCTGTGTGGTGTTTTCTGTCTGTGTTTTGGTATGTCTTCTGTCTATCTGTCCTGTCTCTGTGTGTTCTGTCTGGCTATTTCTCTGTCTCTGTCTATTGTTTCTCTGTCTCGAGTCTCTTGTCTCTTGTCGTCCTGTCTGTTCTCTTTCTGTCTATCTGTCTTCTGTCCGTCTCTTCTTCTTCTCTTCTTCTGTCTGTCTGTCTTCTTCCTCTCTCTCTTCTCTCTCTCTCTCTCTCTCTCTCTCTCTCTCTCTCTCTCTCTCTGTTTATATCTGTCTGATTGTATGTTTTTTTCTGTCTATCCTTCCTCTTTCTGTTTGATTCTCTCTCTCTCCTCTCTCTCTCTCTCTCTCTCTCTCTCTCTCTCTCTCTCTCTCTCTTTCTCTCTCTCTCTCTCTTCTCTCTCTCTCTCTCTCTCT
>CM054136.1:83860350-83862850 GCA_028751875.1 Rapana venosa | reverse complement strand
GGTTTTATTTGGGGTGGACTCTGGCCCTCTCCAACCCAGAGTGAATGTTCCATGGGCTCATTAGGAAGACTGGGACCACAGTCAAACTTCAGCCACTTACGGCTGCGATTTTGAGAGTGGTGCTCAAAATTAATAACCTGACCAACACTGCAGGTGTCCGTATCTCTCAAGCCTGGTTGACGCCAGGGTGAGTAATTACAGGAAGCGTAGTGTAAAAACCTCTGGCAGGTAGTCTCAAAGTACTGTCACTTCCATAATTATCAGTATCATTAATCACCCTCACAATTGATAACCGTGCAATGGAATGATGGACTGGTGGTCTAGAGGTAAGGCACCTCCCTAGAAAGTGAAAAGCCCTGATCGGAAGTGTGCGTTGGTTTGATCCCCTTTGGGGCCCAAAACGTTTTCCCCATCCATGAGACCATGAGTGTTGGTCTGGGTGCTAGTCTTTCGGATGAGACGATAAACTGAGGTCCCGAGTGCTACACATAATTATTTAGCGCACGTAAAAGAATCCACGGCAACAAGGGAGTGATCTTTAAAAAAAATTATGTAGAGAAAATCCACTCTGATAGGGAAACAAATACAGCTGCAGAAAACAACAAAAGTGGGTGGCGCTGCTCTTGTGGCGACGCGCTGTTCTCGGTGAGAGCAGCCCCAATTTCACGCACGGCAGATCTACCGTGACTTAAAATGGTATTAAAATGAAAAATAGAAATAACAGAAAAGTATGCCTGATTTGGTGGTTCTGAGTGCTCTGGTCTCATGGTGACCTCTCTTTCGGTTTCCCCATACACTTCTGCTGTTGTGGTGAGTTTGTGTCAAAGTCCTCAGGGTTGGAGGTTCACGGGAGAAGATCGTTGGGAGGACGTTGTGGTGGCCACCATCCTAAGTAGATGATTCAAACAATCTGGCTCCGAGATCAAGCTATCATTACTGTCGTCAGTGGGGAGCTTAGCAGGGGGTGTCCTGTATATGTTAGCTCAGAACGGGCACAACCGGTACACTATCCGAGTGACGCAGCGGCAGTGCAGGGCTACTCTGGCTGATGGCCTCACGGTGGTCTGACATTAAAAGGCTTTTTTGCAGACTTTCTGATCTGGGAATGTCTGAGGTGAAGACATCAAGATTTTAGGCAATGGAACAGTGGGACAGGAAGTTCACAGAAATGAGGCAGGAAAAACATGCATGAAATATGACTGCTAATAGTGTCTGTGTACTATACGTATCCACACATTCGTGTCTATCTATACAATCGTTACTATACCAGCACGTCTACACTATTCACTAAAAAAACCCTCTGTATTCTGTTATGTCATTAACAGTTTGACATTGTTTCTGAATAGGGCAAATCTCTCCTGCTACACAGGACTGAAGCACTCGGTAGACTGTGGTTCCAGATTGCTCAATGTTCCCCCTCCAGACAAAAGATAGGGATGGTAATCCCATTGGAGCTGTTGCATCAGCTGAAACTAGTCCCCTGTCCATGAAAACTCCTTGGCTTCCAGCAGACAAGTTCCAGTGACAAGTGCCGGACTCAGTCAGAACTCTGCTTTTTCTGATGACATTACAATGGTCACAGAAACGACAGACGCTATAGCCGAGTGGTTCAGACCGTTCGACTTCAATCTCATGGGTCCATGAAGTCGTGAGTTCGAATTTTCAGCAGCATCTGGTGAATTAATAAAGGATAGGGATTTTTACGATCTTCCGCAAGTATGTATGTATGTATGTATGTATTATGTATGTATGTATGTATGTATGTATGTATGTATGTATGTATGTATATATGTATGTATGTATAAATGGCCCATTCCGACATACGTAGAGGGATCAGCAGACTGTGATAGAGTTTATCAGCAAGTCTGATGCAGACAAGACAGAACTAGTGACCGTTTTAGTAGATTGCATCAGCTGTGAGTCTCTTGTAAAAGACACACGTGTGTGTGTGTGTGTGTGTGTGTGTGTGTGTGTGTGTGTGTGTGTGTGTGTGGTGTGTGTGTGTGTGTGTGTGTGTGTGTGTTTAGGTGCATGCAGATGTGCGTACCTTCATGTGTGCACACACTTGTTCTCACACACACCAGACACACAGAAACACAACACACACACACACACACACACACACACATACACACATTACACTCACACACTCATACACAACACAACACACACACACACACATACACACATACACATACAGATATTTACACTATGAGCGATAATTTCACAGCAGTTCTGAATTGCAAATGAGCCACTCAGACATCACTGTAGAGCTCAGCAGAGTATGCTACTAACTGACAATGGATCTGCACCTCACCAGACAGAATGTAATGGTCACCAGTTGAGTTGGTTTTATCAGCCACAACAACTCCCTTTGCAAAGGGAAAGGCAGTCAGGGCTGATGTGTCCATGTGCCTGTCACACAAAATGGAATGCTTGTTCTTCTCTATCTGTAGACTCTTTAGTAGTTGTCGGTTGTTTGGGTTTTTTGCCCGGTTTT
>CM054136.1:83850350-83855350 GCA_028751875.1 Rapana venosa | reverse complement strand
TTGGTTGGTTGAGTGGGTGGATGGTTGGTTGGTTGGTTTGTTTGTTTGTTTGATTGGTTAGGTAGATTTGGTTGGTTGGCGGAGTTTGACTGGTATGGTGGGTGGGTGGGTTTTGGATGGGTGGGAGGGTTGGCGGCGTGGAGGACTTTGGCTGGCTGGGTGGGTGGGTTTGATTGGGTGGGTGACTAAGTTCGGGTGGGTGGGTGGCTAAGTTTGGGTGGTTGGAAGTTTTTTTGGGGGTGGGTGGGTGGGTGGGTCGGTCGGTCGGTCGGTTGGTTTGTTTGGTGTGTGGTTGGATTTCGAGTGGTTTATTGGTTTTGAGCGCTCTTTACATATCCTAAGAGAAAAGTACACTTATATGTATTTTGTGGGCTGGTGATTAAGT
The DNA here is from genome assembly GCA_028751875.1 of Rapana venosa. Taxonomy (NCBI): domain Eukaryota; kingdom Metazoa; phylum Mollusca; class Gastropoda; order Neogastropoda; family Muricidae; genus Rapana; species Rapana venosa. The sequence goes on along the minus strand of CM054136.1, from coordinate 83,854,965 downwards.
CAATTTTCTTTCGTTCCTCTGCTAGAGCTCTGTTGTTCACCAATGCTGAAATCGGGCTTTTGTTGTTTTATTTTAAACTTGGTTTTTGTTGTTGTTTTTTGCCGAGATCGTTTTTACCTAGCAGGAGGGCAGCCGCTTTTCGACTTCGGGGAAGTACTGTGGGTACATTTGTATCCCACATAACACTGACATGAATAACGGAATCTTTAAACTGCATATTTGATCTTTTGAATATATATATATATACATGACAGACAGTCAGACAGACCGACAGATAGATAGATAGATAGATAGATAGATAGATAGATAGATAGATAGATAGATAGATAGATAGATAGATAGATAGATAGATGGATGGATGGATGGATGGATGGATGGATGGATGGATGGATGGATGGATGGATGGATAGATAGATAGATAGATAGATAGATAGATAGATAGATAGATAGATAGATAGATAGATAGATAGATAGATAGATAGAAGAAGGGAATTAAGGCATTGGCAGGTCTGCACTTGAAGTTGACCTGGCAGATGGTTTTAAAAAAAACCTCCACCCTTCAATTTTACCAGACGCCGCCAAGATTCGAACCCACGATTTCATAGACCCATGGGGTTGAAGTCGAACGGTCTTAACCACTCGGTTCGAGCAGTCGTCTAAGTTCAATACGAATGTCTTCTTGCAAGCCCTTGGGATTGTGTCCAGACAGATCTTCACGAATACGAACGTCAGAAAGTGGATGGTTACAGTGCAAACATAATTATAGTCAGATCAAAATCGTTGCGTCCCTACTCACAGACCTGCTTCAGTCTCTGAGCATGAACCTAAGCTGCTCATAAATTTATTATTTTTTTATTTATTTATCTATTTCTTTTATATCCAGGATAATGGAATAACACTCATGTGCTTTTTTTACATCCAGTCCCCGTGTGTATGCGGTTTTGTGAATTTTGTCATCTGTTTCCACCGGCACACATTGGCCTACTCTTCCGAAAAGCGGAACAGGATTTAACGTGTGCGCAAGATGTTCTGCATGCATTCTAACACAGGGGTTCGGTTTATAGTCTCATCCGAAGGACTTTGACATTCAGTTCGATTTTTTGGGGGGAAGAAAGGGCGAGGCTGGGAATCGAACCCAGAACCTCACGGTTAACTTGTTGGCAGGCGAACGTCTTAACCATCCTGCCACCTTCCTTACATAAACGGTGGATGGAGCCAGAGAGCACCCGATCTAGGACTGCACACAGCTGTCAGTGTCCCCCACTTTCAGCTGCTCTCAGCTGCTGTCCATTCCATCCCATCCAACATCAGCAGGAACTGACCACACTTGGACTCGGTCAAGGGAAGGAAGGGGCACGCTACATTTAGCACCTTTGACTTAGTTACGCTGGAGTTGCACACTGTGAGCAGTTTCATCATCATCATCATCAATAATAATAATAATAATAATAATAATAATAATAATAATAATAATAATAATAATAATAATAATAATAATAATAATAATATATGGAATGTATATAGCGCTGAAACTTGTAAAACAAACAAATCGAAGCACAGTCTACAACTGTATGGCACTTTTTTTTTTTGCTGTGGGAGTTGCGATTCCCCCGTTAGTATGACTATTGTATCTAGCAGCCTGTCTCTCAGTGCCTTTAACTCTTTGTCTCTTATCTCTGAATATCCCTGGGTCTGTTTGTTTTTGTGTGGTTTAGTTAGTGAAAATCTGCATTTCTCTTTACCGCGTTGGATCGGTGGTCTAGAGGTAACGCGCCTGTCTAGAAAGCGAAAAGTCCGGGTCTGAAGTGTGCGGCGGTTCGTACCCCGTTTGGACCGGAAACTTTTCCCCCATCCATTAGACCATGAGTGGTGGTCTGGGCGCTAGTCTTTCGGATGAGACGATAAACCGAGGTCCCGTGTGTTACACGTAATTATTTAGCGCACGTAAATACGGGATAGCTCAGTGGTCGGAGCACTCGCTTTCCCCCAGCCAAGTTAAGCAGCGTCGAGCGTGGTTACCAGTTGGATGGGTGACCGTTTGCGCGCCTTGGCTTCATTACAGTTCCCCCAGTTCACCCAGCTGTAAATGGGTACCTGCCCTCTTTAGGGTCAGGGAAGGTAAAGCAGCGAGGGAGAGGAGATGGGCGCCGCCCTCAATATGCTGGCCCTAGAGAAGTGAGGTCTCTGAGGCCTCGCTCCCCTACGACCTTATAGGTTATGGGATCCTTTACCTTTACCTTACCTTACTACCTTTACCTTACGTAAAAAAACCCACGGCAACAAGAGAGTTGTCCCTGGCAAAATTCCTAGAAAAAAGCCACTCTGATAGGGAAACAAATACAGTTGCAGACATGAAAAAAAAAGGGTGGAGCAGCGCTTGTGGCGACGCGCTCCCCGCTCTCCCCGGGGAGAGCAGCCCGAATTTCACGGAGAAATCTGCCGTGACTTAAAGTGGTATGAAATGAAATCTGAGCGCTTTGATTTGTTGCTTTACAAGATTCAGCGCTATATAAATTCCATACATTATTATTATTATTATTATTATTATTATTATTATTATTATTATTTACCGCGCTCTTTTTCTTGTCTTTTTCTCTGTCCCAAGATTCTCAACGGCCTCCTGTCTGACTCTCTGTCTTTGTCTCTGTCTCTATCTGTATCTGTCAGTCTCTGTTTCTGGTCTCTGTCTGTTTCTCAGCCTTTATGTCTCTCTGTCTCTCTGTCTGTCTGTCTGTGTCTCTCTCTCTGTCTCTTTCTGTCTCTCTCTGTCTCTCTCTCTGTCCCTCTCTCTCGCTCGCTCTGTCTGTCTGTCTGTCTATGCGATGTCTCTGTCTCTATATCTGCATTTCTGTCTATCTGTCTTGTTGTCTGTCTGTCTGTCTCTCTCTTTTCATCGTCTCTGAGCTACTTTGTGTTTAGACAGAGAGAGTGTATGTTTGTATGTTTGCGCCGCGTGCGAGCGTTTGTGTGTGTTTATGTGCGCGCACGAGCGCGTGCGCGAGCGTGTGTATACGTGCTTGCACGTGTATGTGTGTGTGTGTGTGTGTGTGTGCGTACGTACGCACGCACCAGTGCGTTTATGCATGAGTATGTATGTGTGCTTGTGCTGTGTGTGATTATGCACAAACACAAGAAGAAATGCGTGGGCGGTGTACAGATCACACGGCAGTTTGGAATTGCCAATGACCCATCCAGTCAGACAGACAGACAGACAGACAAATAGACAGGCAGACAGACAGACAGACAGTCAGACAGACAGACAGACAGACAGACAGACAGACCGACAGACAGACAAACCGACAGACAGACAGACAGACAGACAGACAGTCAGTCAGACAGACAGACAGCCAGACAGTCAGACAGTCAGACAGACAGACAGACAGACAAACAGACAGACAGTCAGACAGACAGACAGACAGACAGACAGACAGACATACCGACCGACCGACAGACAGACAGACAGTCAGACAGACAGACCGACAGACAGACCGACAGACAGACAGTCATACAGACAGACCGACAGACAGACAGACAGACAGACAGACAGGCAGACAGACAGACAAACAGACAGACAGACAGACAGTCAGTCAGTCAGACAGACAGTCAGACAGTCAGACAGACAGACAGTCAGACAGACAGGTAGACAGTCAGACAGACAGTCAGACAGACAGACAGTCAGACAGACAGACAGACAGACAGACAGGTCTAAAGGGTTGGCTCGCCAGACTGTGGCACCTACTGGCTGACAACATGCGCTGATCCAGACAAGATAAAGGAGTTCTGTCACAAGATATGGAACAACCCCCCAACCCCCCAACCCCACCCCCACCCCCCTCTCTATTCTGCTTTTTAGTATTACAGCAGAAACCTTTACCTTCACCTATCCTGTAGTCTTGTAGACCTTTAAGGCGGGCACCACTTAAGATTTTTGCAACCAGCTTCCTCCACTGCTCGGATCAGTGGAAGAGATGCTATCTGCGTATTGTAGATGGAACTATGGCAAAAGGGATGGGATAGCTCAGTGGTCGGAGCACTCGCTTTCCCCCCAACTAAGGTTAAGCAGCGTCGAGCGTGGTTACCGCTTGGATGGGTGACCGTTTGCGCGCCTTGGCTTCAGTACAGTCCCCTAGTTCACCCAGCTGTAAATGGGTACCTGACCTCTTTAGGGTCAGGGAAGGTAAAGCAGCGAGGGAGAGGAGATGGGCGCCGCCCTCAATATGCTGGCCCTAGAGAAGTGAGGTCTCTGACGCCTCGCTCCCCCACGACCTTATAGGTTATGGGACACCTTTACCTTTTTTTAAACTACGGTGAAGAGAGAAAGTGAGCTAAGGTTATACAAAAAATAGAAAGAAACAAAGAAAGAAAGAAAGGAAGGAAGAAAAGAAAGGAAAGAAAGAAAGGAGGAAGGAGAAAGGGAAGAAAGGAAGGAAAGGAGGGAAGAAAGAAAAGGAAAGAAAGAAAGAAAGAAGGAAGGAAGAAGAAAGAAAGAAAAGGAAAGAAAAGAAAGAAAAGGAAAGGAAGGAATAATGAAAGAAAGAAAGAAAGAAAGAAAGAAAGAAAGAAAAAGAAGAAAGAAAAAGAAAGAAAGAAAGGAAGAGAGAAAGAAAGAAAGGAA
>CM054136.1:83827850-83830350 GCA_028751875.1 Rapana venosa | reverse complement strand
GGGTAAAATACCTCTATGACAAGAGGGTAAAATACCCCTATGACGAGGGTAAAATACCCCTATGACGAGGGTAAAATACCCCTATGACGAGTGTAAAATACCCCTATGACGAGGGTAAAATACCCCTATGACGAGGGTAAAATACCCCTATGACGAGGGTAAAATACCCCTATGACGAGGGTAAAATACATCTATGACAAGAGGGTAAAACACCTCTATGACGAGGGTAAAATACCCCTATGACGAGGGTAAAATACCCCTATGACGAGGGTAAAATACCTCTATGACAAGAGGGTAAAATACCTCTGTGACAAGAGGGTAAAATACCTCTATGACAAGAGGGTAAAATACCTCTCTGAGAAAAGGGTAAAATACCTCTGTGACAAGAGGGTAAAATACCTCTGTGAGAAAAGGGTAAATTACCTCCATTACAAGAGGGTAAAATACCTTTGTTTCAACAAAGTGAAGTTGATTTTGGATTCAACTTTATAGAAAGGGTGATGTATTCAGACAACGTTTTCAGTACACACAGACGATATGATCTCATTTTGTTTGTCATTGGGGTAGTGTTGTTGTTTTTTCAATACCAGATTAAACTTCTCTATAATTGTAAAGAAATGAAGTAGGCTTTTTTATGTTATGCTTTGCGTGCCTTTTCTATTCCTTTTTACTTATTTGTTATGCATTGATTTATTTGTTCAATTAATTATGTGTTTATTCGTCGTTTATTTGTTCATTTATTCCTCCCTTTTCAATGTATGTCTGCCCGTCTGTCTATCTGTTCTTCTTCTTTCTATCGGTCTTTTTTTTCTTCCTTCCTTCTTTTCTTCCTTCCTTTCTTTCTTTCTGTTTTTCTTTTCTGTCTCTCGTCCATTCTTCCTTCTTTCCTTCCTTTCTTTGTGTCTGTCTTTCTTTTCGTTCGTTCTTTCTCCCTTTCTGTACCGAATAGATCTGTCTATGTTATATCTGAGCAATGATTCCGAATTAGAAGTTGAACAACTCGTGAGTAGGCAGCCTCTCTATAACCGCGAAATAAATCCTGATGATCATTTCGGCGCAATTGTTATTTCAACAGGAAAACAAAAACCCAAAACACAAGCAAAATGCTGGACATATAGTTTTTCGTTGCAATAGAACTAAGAGGACATTATAAGAAATCGTGTACAACATTGTCGAAGTATCGACAGTCCAGCAACACTGATTATATGTGCTAGGCTATTGTTGACAATGATAGCGTAAATTCAACACTGTATCATTTTGTTTTTATGTAGTCTTTCGCGTGGTATAATGAGTTGATAAAGTTGTTGGTTTTTTTTCTTTCTTTCTTAATGCCATTGTAAGAAACATTTTGATAATCTCAATAAAAGTGTAGCTGCAGACCCACACGCGCGCAAGCGCGCACGTATGCACGCGCACACTTAAACATACCCACAAGCACACACACACAAGCACACAAACACACAAACACACACACACACACACACACACACACACACACAAACACTCGCGTCCACGTAAACACACACACTGAGCGTTCGACGACGACGACGACGACGACGACGACGAAGAAGAAGAAGAAGAAGAAGAAGAAGAAGAAGAAGAAGAAGAAGAAGAAGAAGAAGAAGAAGAAGAAGAAGAAGAAGAAGAAGAAGAAGAAGAAGAAGAAGGAGAAGAACAAGGAGAAGGAGAAGAAGAAGAAGAAGAAGAAGAAGAAGAAGAAGAAGAAGAAGAAGAAGAAGAAGAAGAAGAAGAAGAAGAAGAAGAAGAAGAAGAAGAAGAAGAACAACAACAACAACAACAACAACAACAACAACAACAAGAACAAGAAGAACAAGAACAAGAAGAACAAGAAGGAGGACAGATGAATGATGATGCCATTGATTGAGACTCCTTTACAAGAATGGCCTCTACACTCTCTTGTGTACTTTATCCCAGCATCAGCCGGGCACGAGAGATACAGACACCTGCAGTGTTGGTCAGCTAATAATTATGGGCAACACTCTCAAGCTCACAAATCCGTAAAATAGATGAAGCTCGAATGTGTGGTCCCAGTGGTCCCAGAGAGCCTATAGCAGATTTACTCTGGGTAGGAGCCGGCTGGAGTTTGAAAAACCCTTACAAATCTGACGGGATTCAAACCCGCGATCTTCCACTCATGAAATGCGAATGCTAAACACTGCGCCAAAGTGACAGGCTCCTGATCTGTATACTTTTGTCTTGATGCAGTTATGATTTTAATTTCGTTTCCCACACTTCAGCTAAAACACTTTGTGCCTTACCGTTTGCTAATACACCAACGACGTTTCACACTTTTTTTACGCAATTTCACCATTCATTGATGATTTACATACTCTAATTTTCAGGGATTTATATGTCTAGACTTATCACTCATAGTATTCTGAGCTAGTATTCAATTTCTACGTTACTTTTAGGATCTCTTCCTTTTTTTCAGGAAAACAGAAAACTATTGAAATGGGACAGAGCGTTTTGGTAATTTCTA
>CM054136.1:83812850-83825350 GCA_028751875.1 Rapana venosa | reverse complement strand
GATGATGATGATGATGATGATGATGATGATGATGATGATGATGATGATGCCGCTGCAGCAGCTGCTATTATTACTGTTGTTTTTCATTTCACCCTTTTATTCTTTTATTTCTAAGATAATGGAATAAGCACTCAGGCGCGCTCGATTTTTACACCTAGTCTCCGTGTGTAAGCAGTTTTACATTTCGGCACACAATGGCCTACTCTTCCGAGAAATATAACAGATTTTAACGTGTGAGGAAAAGATGTTCTGCATATGCGTATGCGTTCTCACATCGACCCTCGGTTTATAGTCTCATCCGAAGGACTTTGAGGGGAGAGTGGAGTCTGTCTGATGTTAACTCCAAAAGGGGAAAAGGGGGGGGGGGGAAAGAAAAGAGAAGAGAGAAGGGGAGAAGAGAAAAGGGGAGAAGAAAAGGGGGAGGAGAGAAGAGAAAAGGGGGAAGGAGAAAAGAAGAAGAGAGAGAGAAAGCCCCCTGGAACTGGATTCAAACCCCGGTCGCAGATCACGAGCGCCATGCCAACGTTCTAACCCCCGGGCTTTTTTCCCGACCCCCGTTTTTCTGTTTGTAGGGCTTCCAAAATCTGACCGCCCCAAAAAGTCACCCAGGACATGCATTTGCTCCGATCATCGCGGGCCCCCCTTGAGATCGCAATGTCGCACCGGGCGAGCATAAGCTGCAGGGCTTCTCGGGCTTTTCCCGTCATCATAGGCAGCCATATTCCGACTTAAGAGATTTATTTCTTATTAGGGAAGTGCTTGGTTATTTAATTTCTTGAGGATCAAACTTTTCAAGGGAAATTTTTTTAAGGAATGAAAAAAATTTTCTATAAAAAGCCGAACACGGGCTTACTTTTAACAAAAACTGACAAAGTTTTTGAGACTGGGCTTGTTTTTCCTTTTTTTTTTTCGAGAAAATGTTTTTTTTTTATTTACGTAAACGTCTTTTGGGGTGGTATGCTCGTTTGCAGTTTGGGGGCGCTGCTTTTTGTGGCGACGCACTCCGTCAGTGAGAGCACCCGTTTTTCACCAAGAAATATGCCCTGCTTAAAGGGTGGTCTACAACAGGTTACAGAATTATTGACTCCAATTTTTTGGTGATACTCTGTTTTCCACCTATAATTATACTGTCTTTTCAAAGGGACGCACGTTCAAGTTTATTTGTTTATACCAATCTTTTTTAAGCCCGTTTCGTATTTTACATAAAGCAAACGGTCTCCCAAAACCCTATATCGGGGGAGCGGGGCATCAAGACCTCAGCTTCCCCAAGGCCATATATGAGAACGGCACCCGTCTCCTCCCCCTCACGCTTTATTTTCCCTACCCTAAAGAGGGCAGGTCCCCATTAACACGGGACGACTAAACCCAAAGGGCGCAAACGGTCGGTCCCCCATCCATTTGGTAACCCGTTCAGTTTTTTAAAACCTTAGTTTGGGGGAAAGCTATGCTGTGCCACTAGCTCCCCGTCCCCACTCTTCCCGTTAAAGATAACAACAATTCCCTGTCAGGGTCGGGGGGTTTGTCTTTTAAAAAAAAAAACAACATACCCAGCTGCACGCTGTCCCTTAGGGAGGAGGCTCTGCCAGGTTCAACCTGACATTGACAATCCCTGAAAAATCCCCCGTAATGTGTAATCCCCAAAGACTCCTTAGAGATTTAAAGCTAAAAAGAGAGAGAGAGAGAGAGAGAGAAGGAAGAGAGAGAGAGAGAGAGAAAGAAGACAGACAGACAGAAAAAGGGAAGAAGAAAACAGAGACAGACAGACAGACAACAAACACAGAACACAGGCACAGAGCAGCAGACAGAGACATAGAAAAGAAAAGACACAAAAGAAAGAGGTCCAGAGACAGAAGCCCGACCAGACAGACAGCAGACAGGCAGAGACATAGAAAGAGAGAGAGAAGACAGGAAAGAGACAAGAAAAAAGAGAAACAGGAACAGAAACAGAGACAGAACACAGAAAAGGAACAGAGAGAGGGGGGGAACATTCCTCATAGAATAAACCAACCCCCCCAAAAGTTTGATATGCAAATGACCCAACGGTGTTCTTTTTCATTCTCGAATTACAAGGCCCCTAAGGGTTCTGTGAAAAATAATTACATCGTGATGAGGCAGCCATCGGTCAAAAACCACCCTGACTAACAAAAAGCAAAGGGGCTTTCGGTTTTGGGGGCATCCAAGAAAGTTGCAGGAAGTACAAGTTTGGATAATGGCAGTATTGCACGTGTAGCGAATTACGATTAGTCGAGTGCATATTTAATTTTGTGAACGGATTAGCATGCATCGAGTGAAGTAGGAACAGTTATGGTTATTTCTGGTCTTGGTGCTGCTGTTGTTACTTTTGTTGTTTGTTTTGTGGTTTTTTTGTTATTGTAAAAACTTTTTTTTTTTTTTTTTTTGGGGGTGTGGTTTTCTGTTTTGATACCTGCGATTTAATTTGAATATGTGCGTCCTACTCTATGTGTTTATGTGTTTTATTAGTTTTAATTTTTATTCATTTTTTTCAAAGAGGGGGATAACATTCATGATTTTCTTTTTTTTTACTTCCCCCCTTGGTGTATCTGTTTTGTAAATTCTATCATTGTTCTCACGGTACACACGGCTAAATTTTCCGAATAGGGGAACCCTTTCAACGGTGTCAAGATGCTCTGGGGGCTTTAAATTTTGAGCCACCTCGGTTTATTTTCTCATCCGAGGGACTTTAAGAGGAGTGGAGTGGGACTGTATTAAATCCGGGTGGGAAATCCCCTTGAACGGTTTTAAACCCCGGGGTCAGCAGATCACGAGAGCTTTACGCAACGTTCTAACCCCGGGGGCACCCCGCCCCCCTCGAAGAACTGAATCACTGTAACACTGTAGATAACAGGGAAAAATTTTCACGTTCATTTTCTTTTTTCGCGAAACGTTTTCCCGAAATTCCTGCGTACTTTAGAAGATTCTGGGTTGTTTTTGGGTTTTTTTTTATGTCCTTTGATAAAGTTTCGGGTTTTATCTTAAATCCAATCCAACCCTGCGGTTTATAGCCCCCCCGCCCCACGAGGCCATATCAGGGCTGTCACTTTCGTCAACTTAAAATTTTCAGTTTTAAAAATTGCAGAATGATTATACGATTTATGTTTACGTTTGTTAAATAATAAAATAATAATAAAATTTAATCATAAAATCTAATAATATAATGTATGGAATTATATAGCCTAAATCTGTAAAACAACAAATCAAAGCGCTCGGTGACTTTTTTTTATATCGAGGTAATGGAATAAGCACTCAGTGCTTTTTACATCCAGCCCCCGTGTTATGGGGGTTTTGTAAATTTTGTCACTTTCCCCCCGGGCACACAAGGGCCTACTCTTTCGAAAAGGGGAACAGGATTTAACGTGTCGATGATGTTATGCATGCGTTGCACACGGGCCTCGTTTATAGTCTATCCGAAGGAGGGGATGGAGAAGACAACCCAAAGGGTAGTACTTAAAACAAGCACGCTTTGGGATATGGGATTTGGAGCTTTGCTTACCCCAGTAACTGACGAGGTTTTAAGTTTAGGCTTGGAACAGGTAAATTTTTGGGGTTAATAATTGATTCTAAGGGCTACAACAAAAGTTTTGGGTCGTAGCAACAACACGTTTTGTTGTATTTTGGGTCCCAAATGAACATGAATAAAACAAAAACAAAAGTGACGGCTGCTGAGCTGCAAAGTGTTAACCGGTTGTCGCGTGATAGCTTGCTACATATTTGTTGGTTGTTTTCTTTTTTTTTGATTTACAAAAATCCTATTTTTGTTCTTTAATTAAATCTTTTCCAGTAGACCTGTCACTCTCTCTGCTCTCATTTTTTTTGTCTCTTCTCTCTCTGCTCCTGTTTCTCCGTCCGTCTCTCCTATCCCCTGTCTTTCTCTGTCTCTCTGTTCTCTCTACCTCTCTTTTCTTTCACTCTTCTCCTTTTATAGAAGAAGGTTTTAAAAAAAATAATGCTTATATACAACTCTTAAAAAAAAAAAAGATAATCCTTCATTCATTCCTTAACCCCCCTCCTCTCCTTTCCTCTCCCCTCCCCTCCTCTCCTCTCCTCTCCCATATATAATCCTCCTCTTCCTCTCTCTCTCTCTCTCCTCAAAACAACCACCACCAACCTCACTCGTTCAATACTTGTGCACAATTATCTTTGCCACATGACAGACAACAATGTTTCTGTCAAACGTTCGACGACGCGACGACGACACACGAAAGAAGAAGAAGAAGAAGAAAAGAAGAAGAAAAAAGAAAAAAGAAGAAAAAGAAGAAGAAGAAGAAGAAAAGAAGAAGAAGAAGGACAGCAACAATAACAACACAACAACAAAAAAAAAACAACAAAAACAACAAGACACATACGTGCTCCCCTTTTAGAAGCGTTAAGTGACACCCAAGGTGAGTAAGCAAACAAATGCTGTTTTGTATTGGTTGTTTTGCAGCTAAAGATAGAAGATAGATAGATAGAAATAGATAGATAGAAAAGATAGAGAGAGAAGATAGATAGAAGTAAAAAGTAGATAGATAGAAAATAATAGATAACAACAGACGGCAGACAGACGGCAGACAGATAGAGGTGATGATAATAGATAATTTGTAGATAGATAAAAGATGATAGATAAATAGATAACAATAATAGATTGATAATAGATGATAGATAATAGATAGATAGACAGACAGACAGACAAACAGACAGATGGAGTAGAAGATAGATAATAATAGACAGATAATGGATAGATAGATAAATAGATAGATAGATAGATAGATAATAGAGATAGAAGACAGACAGACAGAAGCAGAGAGATAGATCATCGATGATAGATAGATAGATAATGATAGATCTATATATCTAAAATTAATATATATATAAATATATATATATTTATATAATAAATATATATATATAATAATAAAAATATATATATAAAATATATATATATATAAATTATATATATATATATATATATATGACCCAAACGGACATATAACATCTGTTTGTCTCAAATTTCCCGCCAACAACCTCTTGTCAAAGGGCGTTGCACAGCAGAAAAGGGGCTTTTCTAGACAAGCACTTTTTTTAAAACGAAGAAAAAACGATGAATTGAGGGGAAAAAATGATGTTTTGTCGTGTTGTGTCGTGTTGTGTTGCTTTTTTGGGGTTTGGGGTTGGGTTTTAGGGATTGTTTGGGGGATGTATTTATTGTTTTTTTATTTCGGTTTTCTTTCTGTTCCCTCTCTGTATGCGTATTTGTTTCCCCCTCAAATTGTCTGTGTTGGGGGTGGTGATTGTAGTGTAGTGTGGGGGTGGGGTGTAGTGTAGTGTGGGGTAGTGTGGTGTGGGGGTGTATGTGGTGTGGTGTGGGTAGTGAGTGTGGTGGGTGTGGTGAGTGTGGTGTGGTGTGTGGGTGGGGTGGGTAGTGTGGGGGTGTGGTGTGGTGTGGGAGTGATGTGGTGTAGTGTAGTGTATTGGTGGGGTGGGGTGGGGTGTAGTGTAAGGGGGTGTGGGGTGGGGTGGGTTTTGTGTGGGTGGTGTGGTGAGTGAGTGTGGTTAGTTATTGTGATTGGTGTGGGTTAAGTGTGTGGTTGGTGGGTGTAGTGTGTTGGTGAAGTTAGTGTATGCATGTAGTTATGTAGTTTAGGGGGTGTGGTTGGTGGGGTGTGGGGCTTTGGTTTTTTGTTGGGTTTTGGGGTTTGGTTGTAGTTAGTGTAGTATGTTGTGGTGTGGGGGTTGGGGGGTGTGGGGTGGGTTTTGGGGTGGTGTGGGTGGGGTAGTGTGTGTATGTGGGATGTAGTCGTGTGGTGAGTGTTGTAGTTATTTAGTGTGGGGATATGGTTTTTGGGTAGTATAGCGTAGTGTATGTAGTGGGTGTGATGTGGGGTAGTGAGTGTCGTGTTTTGTATGTTTGTGGGGGTTGTTGTGGGGGTTGGGTGGGTAAGGGGGTTTGTGTGTGTAGGTAATGTGATGTAGTTTTAAAAGATGATGTAGTGGGTGTAGTGTATGTGGTGTGGTGTGGGTTTCTGCAGGTATGTAGTGTATGTAATATGGTGTAGTGCAGGTAGTTAGTGTAGGTAAAGTGTGTAGTGTAGTGTGGTGTGGTGGGGTGATGTAGTGTGGTGGGTGGATTCTGTAGTGAGGGAGTGTTTTGTTTTGTAATGTGGTTTGTGTAGTGATGTAGTGAAGTGTTTGTGTATGTAGTGTAGTGTTGTAGTGTAGGTAGTTAGTTATGTGTGAAGTGTGTGTGGTGTGTGTGGGGAGTGGGTGGGTGGGGGGTGGTGTAGTGTGGGGTAGTGTGGGGTGGTTAGGGGGTGTAGTGCAGTGTGTGTAGTGCAGTGTTGTAGTGTGGGTTTTGGGGGTTTTGTTGGGGTGGGTTTTTAGTAGTGCAGTGTATGTAGTGTGGTTTGGTGTGTGGGGGTTGGTGTGGTTGGTTTATGTTTTTGGGGGTTGTGGTGTAGGGGTTTTGGGGGTGTGTGGGTGGGGGGTGGTGTTGTGGGTGTTGTGGTGTATGTGGTTTGGGGTTGTGTGGTTGGTGGTGTGGGTAGTGTGGTGTGTTGGGTGTAATTTGGGTTTTGGGGGTTGGGGTGGTGGGGTGGTGATGTGGGTTTTGGGGGTTAGTGTTTTGGGTTGTTGTGGGGTTGGGGGGTTGGGGGTGTGTGTGGTGTGTTTGTTTTTATGTGTTGGTGTTGTGTGGGGTGGGGTTGGTTGGTGAGGGTGGGTTTTGGTGGGTTTTGTGGGTTTGTGTGGGGTGGTTATTTTTTTTTTTGCATTGCATTTCATTTTGCTTTGTGCATTTTATTTATTGAGTATTATATTTTTTATTGTATTGTATTTAATCGCATCGTTTTATATTGTGTTGAATTTTGCGTTTATTGTATTGTATTTTATTTCGTTGTGGTGATTGCATTGTATTTTATTGTTTTTTTATTGTATTTATGGATTGCGTTGTGTTTATTGTATTGTATTATCTTTCTTGCTTTCTTTTCTTGTCTTTTGGTCTGGTCTGGTAAACCACTTTAATCACAGGCAGATTTTTTTTTGCATGAAATTCTGATGCTACGCCGGGGGGAACGTACGCCACAAGACCAGCGCCCACTTATTTTTGCTTTCTTTCGTTTTCCCCTCTGTATGTGATTTTTTTCCATCAGAAATCCAGAATTTGCCCGGGGAATTCTCTTGTGGCCCAGGTTTTTTCGTCGCTAAAGCCTGTTCACGCATTTCCGGCATATACAGAAAAAAAAATTTTGCTGCTGTTGAGTTTTTGATTAAGAAGAAATGAAAATACTGCCTCACACAACTTTTTAAACATCTCTCTTTTTCCCTCTTCTTCTCCTCTTCCTCTCTCTCTCTTCTCCCTCTCCTCTCCTCTCTCCCTCTCCTCTCTCTCTCTCTCCTCTCTCTCCTCCCTTTTCCTCTCCTCTCTGTATGTCACTCTGTCTTCTCTCTCTGTTTCCCCCTGTCTGTCCTTTTCTGTCTGTCTCCTTGTCTGTCTTCTCTGTAGGGCTCTGTCTGTCTGTCTGTCTACTGTCTGTCTCTCTGTCTCTCGCTTCTCTCTTTGTCTCTTTGTTGTCTCTCTGTTGTCTCTCTGTCTCCTGTCTCTCTCTCTCTCCTCCTCTTTCCCTCTCTCTCTCCTTTTTCTCTCCTCTCTCTCTCCTCCTCTTCTCCTTAAAGCCCCATGAGTACTTTTGTGTGGCACCCAAAAAAGAACCCCTATTTTCTTTTAAATTTAAAAATTTAAAAAATGAATCCATTCGGGGAAAAAACATACCCACATCTTCTTCCCAAAGCGCCCATCAAATGTAACTTTGTTTGGGAATTCCCAAACAACACCCACACACACCACATGTGAATAAACACAGAAGACAGAAACAGAACTCCTCCGCCCCGAGACAGGGAACGCCAGATAAGAAGATTGCATCGACTGTATTTGTGTTTTAAAAAACCTGGCGCGAAATTGTGGAAACATCGTGGGTTTTATTTTTTTTGTGGTTTTTTTTTGCTGGGGGCGGGGGTGGGGGGGGGTGGGGTGGGAAGGTTTGGATTTTTTGTTGCGTTGCTACTGCTGTGCTGTTGCTACTGCTGCTGCTGCTGCTGCTGCTGTGCGCTGCTCTTCTGCTGTGCTGCGCTGCTGGGTGATATGAGGATGATGAGATATGGTGGGGTGGTGGGGTGGTGGTGGGGTGGGGGTGGTGGTGGTGGTGGGGGTGATGATGATGATGAGAGATGATGACGATGAGAGATGATGATACTGTTGTTATCTAATTTTACGAGTCTTTTCCCCTTTTTCAAATGAGAAAAATGCGCTGAACCTCGGGGGAAATCAAAATTAAATATCACGAGCACCAGAAACAAAATTGAAGAGAAGATGAAAACAAACGCTTGAAAAAAAAAATAAGGCGCAAAATGAGAAAATAGAACGATTGATATATCAAAAGGGAAAGAGTGTTCTGAAATACACCTTTTAAAACCTTACTAAAAACAAACAAGTAAATAAAATAAAGATGGAAATACCGCAAGAAAAACTATTTTTAAAAAATAGAAGAAATTCCTGGGTTTTTTCTTCTGTACAAGAATAAACAAATACTTT
Source organism: Rapana venosa (assembly GCA_028751875.1). Classification (NCBI taxonomy): domain Eukaryota; kingdom Metazoa; phylum Mollusca; class Gastropoda; order Neogastropoda; family Muricidae; genus Rapana; species Rapana venosa. The sequence continues at coordinate 83,816,766 of CM054136.1, read as the reverse complement.
GTGTAATGATACACGTAATGTGCATCATCATGATGATGATGACGATGATGACGATGATGAATGATGATGATGATGATGATGATGTTCTTGCCGCTATATAGCAAAAGTGACGTGTGTATGTGCGTGCGTACGAGGTGCGTGTTGTGTGTGTGTGTGTGCGCGCGCGCGCGCGTGTTTGTGTGTGTGTGTGTGGCGCGCGCGTGTTTGTGTGTGTGTGCGCGCGCGCGTGTTTGTGGTGTGTGTGTGGGGGGGGTGGTTGGGTGGGGGGTGTCCTTGTTTCTCTGACTCTCTGTCTCTCTAACTCTGTCTGTCTGTCTGTCTCTCTCTCTCTCTCTCTCTCTCTCTCTCTCTCTATCTACTCTCTCCTCTCTCTCTCTCTCTCTCTCTCTCTCACTCTCTCTCTCTCTCTCTCTCTCTCTTCCCTACGTCTCTTTCACACACACACACACACACACACACACACACACATGTACACACACACAACACACGCATACACACCACACCACACCGCACCGCGCCACACCACACCACACCACCACACACAACACAACACATCACATACCCCCACTCCCACACACAATCACACACAAAACAACACAACTACGCCCCCAACCATCCCCCCCCCCCCACACACACACACAAACAACACACACACACGTACACACACAACAACAACCACCACCACCACCACCACCACCCCCCCTTCCACACACACACACACACACATACACACACACCCATACAACGAACCCTTTCCTTCCTTCCTTCTTTCCTTCATCCATTGTCAATTCATTTTTCTCTCTAAAAAGGTGTCGCATTTAAATTAAGTGGGTGGGGAAAGCTAGTGTGTTGTTTGTCTTGAGCAGACTGTTTTGAGGGGGTAGGTAAAACTATCTCTTGTACGTCACTGCTGCCTTGTAAAAAAAAAAAATTAAAAAAAAAAAAAAGGAAGGTGACACGTCCCTCCCTCCCTTGTTTTGTAAACAAAAGTAAAAAAAAAAAGTATGTTCTTTCGAGCCAGAAGGACCATAGAGCCGGAGCTTATCCCGGTTTCTGTAGCGTTAAGCGAACTGATGGTTTTTCACCACCCCTGTGACAGGACGCTAGTCTGTCGCCAGATACTTCCCCAGCAGAGCTGGTACCCACTTGTACACCTGGGTGGAGTGAGGAAAATAGGAGTAAAGTGTCTTTCCCAAGGACACAACACCGAGCCGATGATATTTTCACCTCAAGGACTTCAGAGGAACAGCTGGTACCTGCATGGACTGCTTATAGGAAACAGCACGAAACAAGGAGCAGGGGGGGGGGGGGGGAGGGGGGGGGGGGGGAGGGGGAGGGGAAATATTATTATTGAGAGTGGATCCAATTGAAATGAAAACAGAAACTTGTAAGGAAAAAGAAATAAGAAGAAAGAAGAAGAAAAAAATGTTTGAAAAATATGTATATGGTACAAGCGAGTGGACAGACGTTGATGTTGTTGTTGATTTTGTTGTTTTTGTTGTTGTTGTTTTGTTGTTGGTGGTGGTGGTGGTGGTGGGGTGGTGGTGGTGGTGGTGGTGGTGGTGGTGGGGTGGTGGTGAGATGATGATGATGATGACGGAGTGGTAGTGGTGGTGGTGGTGGTGGTTGGTGGTGGTGGTGGTTGGTGGTGGTGGTGGTGGTGGTGGTGATAATGGTGGTGGTGATGGTGATGGTGGTGGTGATGATGATGTATGATGATGATGATGATGATGATGATGATGGATGGTGGTGGTGGTGGTGGTGTGGTGGTGGGTGGTGGTGTGATGATGATGATGAATAGATGATGATGATGATGATGATGATGATGATGATGTTGTTGTTGTTGTTGTTGTGTTGTTTTGGGGTTGCTTTTGTTTGGTTGGTTGGTTCGTTGATTTGGGTTTTTATGTTTTTGTTTGGGTTTTGTTGTTGTGGGGGTTTTGTGGGGAAAAGTGTTTAAGTTGAGCTTTTTGTTGTTGCTTTTATTATTGTTGCTCTTGTCGTTGTTGTTGTTCTTATTCTTGTTGCTGCTTCTGCTGCTGCTGCTGCTGCTGGCTGCTGCTGCTGCTGCTGCTGCTGCTGCTACTGCTGCTACTGTTGCACGCACACACACAGAATTCTATTGTCACAAAACAGAACAAAAAGATAAACGGGTTAAGGAAAACCGATGTCATCTTGTGCCCCTCTGCTTTTCAAACTGCGCGCTCCCCTACCGCCCCCCATCCCCACCCCCCACTTCCCACTCCCCCACCCCTAAAACCACCCATCTACCCCTACCCCACCCCCACCCTCCCCGTCCCCATCCCCCACCTCCCACCCTCTCCGTTCCTCCCAGATGGCCGTGAATTCAGCATGCCAAGAGAGAATTTCGCCAGCTGAACATTAAAACTCATGATCCCTTCTTCCTTCTCCCTGGGCAATGTCCCAGAGGATGCCTAAAGCAGTTCTTAATGTCTGGGAGATCATGTTGATAGGGACAAATGAATGCATACATCACTCTGTGCGTGTGTGTGTGTGTGTGTGTGTGTGTGTGTGTGTGTGTGTGTGTGTGTGTGTGTGTGTGTGTGTGTGTGTGTGTGTGTGGTGTTAGTGTGTGTTAGTGTGTGTTAGTGTGTGTGTTGTGGTATATGTGTGTGTTGCAGTGTTTGTGTGTGTTCGTTGTGGTATTTGTGTGTGTTGCAGTGTTTGTGTGTGTGTGTGTGTGTATTGTGGGGGAATTGTAGTTGTGTGTTGTGTGTGTGTGTGTTGTGGGGGCATTTTAGTTGTGTGTTGTGCTGTTGTTATTGTGTGTGTGTTGTGGTGGCATTGGGGGGGAGTTTGTGTGTGTGTGTGTGTTTGTGTGTGTGTATGTGTGTTGTTGGGGGATGTAGCTGTGTTGTGTGTAGGGGGGGGGGGGGTGCGGGGGGGTAATGTGTGTGTGTACGCATACATATATCTCTGTGTGTATGTGTGCGCGCGTGCGTGTTTGCGCCTGTGTGTATATGCGTGCATGCGTGTGCGTGCGTGTGTGTGTGCATGTGTGTGGGTGTGTGGGTGTGTGTGTTAAAACGTATAAGAACGCAAAGTTTTGGCGCTTGCATGTCCCCATACGTAACTAAACTTTTTTCGTGTTGAATTTAATTGCTCTTTTCATTGGGGTTAAATTTGGAACGCGTTAGAATTGCCGTGGGATTCGCTCTAGTCGTAAGGGCGGGGAGGGGGTTAAAGTTAACCCTTTAAAACAGCTGTTAATGTTAGCTTCATGAGCTTACTGTTAAACTTCGGAAAAAGACTGTGTGTGTGTGTCTGTGTCTGTCTGTGGGGTGTGTGGGGTGTGTGGGGTGTGTTGTGTGTGTGTGTGTGCGTGTGTGTGTGTGTGGGGGGGGGGTGTGGGGGTGTGTGGGGGTGTGTGGGGGTGTCTGTCTTTATGTCTGTATCTGTCTGTCTCTGTATAACTCTCTGTCTCTGTCTGTGTGTCTGTCTGTTTGTCCGTCCGTCCCTCTGGCTGGCTGGCTCTCTCTCTCTCCTCTCTCTCTCTCTCTCTCTCCTCTCTCTCTCTTCTCTCTCTCTCTCTCTCTCTCTCTCTCTCCCTCTCTCTCTCTCCCTCTCTCTCTCTCTTCTCTCCCTCTCTCTCTCTCCTCTCTCCTCTCTCACTCTCTCTCTCTCCTCTCTCTCTCTCTCTCTCTCACTCTTTTAAAAAGGGGACAGTTTATTATTGAATAGCCATGTAACACCATGATATATATATATATATATATATATATATATATATATAGATATATATATATATATATATATATATAATCAGGTGTATCAATCATTCATTGCCGATTGAAACAGGATGAGTGAACGGCATGGGACTCAAAAACAGGGTTTTGGGGGGTAAATAATGTCACGTTAATACCACAGGCGATGAGTTTTACTTTAAAATAAAATT
>CM054136.1:83797850-83807850 GCA_028751875.1 Rapana venosa | reverse complement strand
TTCGTATCTTAGTTTTCACCCAAACAGTGTTTATATAAATGTGTGATATCAGTGTTATAAGTGTTATAAACAGTGTTATATATATACATATATATTTATTTATTTATTTATTTTTTTTTTATTTATATATATATATTACACGTGTGTGGCGGGGCGCGCGCGCGCGCGCTGTGTGGTGTGTTTTGTGTGCAAGCGCGCGCGCGTTTGTGTGTGTGTGTGTGCGCGCACGAGTACGTGCGCGTGCGTACGTGCGTGCGTGCCTGTGTGTGTCTCCCTACACAATGATAAAAACCATGACAAACTGTCTTGTTCCAGAAGGAGAGAGAGAGCTGCACACACGCACACACACACACACACCAGAACGATTAACACAACAACATCTCCCAGAACTGCAACCATGTCAGACAGCAGCATCAAACCCAACGTGGTGGTGGGGGGGCTGGAAACCATCACCCCCTACACCCTCCTCACCATCAGTCCGGGAGACATCCTCCAAGCTGGAGCAGGAGGAGGAGGAGCAGGAGGAGGAGGGGAGGAAGGCGACCCCGAAGCCGAGATGGACGAAGAGTCCGGGACTCAGGTCATGCGCCTGACCTGGCTCATGTCCTTGTTCATCTTCTTCTACTCGCTGATCTTCCTGCTGGGCACGCTGGGCAACATCCTGGTGGTCTACGTGGTGCTGAGGAACAAGGCCATGCAGACCATCACCAACATCTTCATCACCAACCTGGCCGTCTCCGACATCTGCATGTGCCTGCTCTCCGTCCCCTTCACGCCCATGTCCTTCTTCTTCAACTCGTGGATCTTCGGCAAGGCGCTGTGCCACATCGTGCCCATGACGCTGTGCATCAGCGTCTACGTCTCCACGCTGACCTCCACGGCCATCTCGGTGGACCGCTACTTCGTCATCGTCTACCCTTTCAAGCCCAGGATGAAGGTGTACATGTGCGTGCTGATGATCGTGGCCATCTGGATCATCTCCATCTCCATCTCCTTGCCCCTGGGCATCTACCACGAGAAGGAGCGCGTGGAGAACTCCACGGCCTTCCTGTGCACGGAGCAGTGGCCCAAGCCGCAGGCGCGGCAGTTCTTCACGGTGACCTCGCTGGTGCTGCAGTACATCGTGCCCTGCACCATCATCTGCTTCTGCTACTCCATGGTCTCCCGCGCCCTCAAGAAGCGATCCAAGGTGAGGTTTATGCAGGGACAGAGAGACAGAGGGAGAGATGGGGAGGAGGGGGGAGGGGGAGAGGGGAGAGAGGGGGAGAGAGGGAGGGAGAGGGAGGGGGAGGGGAGAGGGAGTTGGAGAGAGGGGGAGGGTGGAGAGGGAGTGGAGAGAGGGAGGGGGAGAGAGGGAGGGGAGGAGGTGGGAGAGAGGGGGGGTGGGAGAGAGGGGGAGGAAGGGAGAGAGAGGGAGAGGGAGAGAGAGAGGGGGGAGGGAGGAGGGAGGGGAGGAGGGAGAGATGGGGAGGGAGGGAGGGATGGGGAGAGAGAGAGGGAGGTGGAGAGAGAGGGAGGGAGGGGGAAGAGAGAGAGGGAGGGGGAAGAGAGGGAGACGGAGGGAGGGAGGTGAGAGGGAGGGGGAGGAGGAGAGAGGGGGAGAGGAGAGAGGGGGAGGGAGGGAGAGAGAGAGATAGGGGGAGGGGATAGATAGAGAGGGAGAAGAGAGAGGGAGAGAAGGGGAGAGAGAGGGGAGGGAGAAGAGGGGGAAGGAGGTGGGGATGGGGAGAGAGGGGAGAGAGAGGGGGGAAACAGAGGGAGAGAGAGGGAGGGAGGGGAGAGAGAAAACAGAGAGGCAGACAGAGACAGACAGACAGAACAGAAAGAGGCAGACAGACAGACAGACAGACATAGTTTATCTGGAAAAAGCATAACATATCAAAAGGAAAATGCTTGTTCAGATGCTAAGAAAAATGTTCTGGGAATCACACACACACACGCACGCGCACACACACACACACACACACACACACACACACACACACACACAAACACACACACACACACACACACACACACACGTATGCACGCAAAACACACACACACACACACACGCACACATTCAAAGAAGCAACAAAAAAGATAGAAAAAGAAGAAAAAAAAGACAGGGGAATGGACCAAGAAGGCAAAAACTAGACAAGAAGTGAAGTGACAGGAAGAAAAGGAACAACGCAGAGACAAAGAGACGGATAGACTAGAGGGAATGCTTGGTACAGAAATTCCAGAAGGTGAGGATGCTATTGATTTTATTCTGACAGGCCTCCGGCATGTCCTTGGGTCTTTTTACGCTCTATAGTGATCCTTTTTTATCTCTAGTAAAGTACGCTCACTAATAGATGTCAGCAATAAACAGTTCGTTTCATATTATATAGAACATTAGCCAGGAAAACGATAGAAATATTCCAGAATTTTTTTATATTTAATTTTATTTATTCCACTTTAAGTCACGAGATTTCTCTGCGTGAAATTCGGGCTGCTTTACCCGGGGAGAGCGAATCTCCACAAAAGCAGCGCCAACATTTGTTTTTTGTCTGCAACTGTATTTGTTTCACTATCAGAGTGGCTTTTTTTTCTACAGAATTTTGCCAGGGACAACTCTCTTGTTGCCGTGGGTTCTTTTACGTGCGTTGAATAATTTTGTGTAACACACAGGACCTCGGTTTATTGTCTCATGCAAAAGACTAGCGCCCATACCACCACTCATGGTCTAATAGATGGGGGTAAAAGTTTTTAGGCCCAAACGGGATTCGAAACACCGCACATTTCCGACCCGGACTTTTCGCTTTCTAGACAGGCGCGTTACCTCTAGACCACCGATCTAAATAACAATCCTAAAAGTCATGTCCATCTGTATTTCAAATATGACAATGTTTCGAACTTTTACGAAGTTCTTCAGAAAGGAATACCGGCATTCTCTCCCCCTAGGGAAAGTGGGGTACCTGTTAGTATAAATAACATCACCCACATTTTAGATATTCTGCATCAAGAATTTCCTCTTGTTATCCATCTCTTTGTTTCTGCCTTGTTCATTTTCTTCCTGCTACCTGCTCCTTGTCTGCTTTCTGCCTTCTTGGTCCATTCTCATGTCTTTTTTTTCTCAGAAAACCCCCCAACTTAAATGATAGCAATTCTCTCCCACGCCGAAGTTGAATGTGCTGGGCCTGACTTGTCAGGCACTTAACGGCAGCGCGACTTAATTTCCCTCACATGACAGGAACCCGTAGTTGCTGTCTGTGCATTCGAAGAAGAAGAAGAAGAAGAATACCCCCCTTTTATTTCTAATGGACAATATTGTAATTTCTTTAATACTCACATCTCCAGTTACTGTCTCTAATGTACAGCGTTTTAGAATATTCTTGTTGACTATTTTTGTTGTTGCTGTTTATTGTTTCTTCTTTGTCTAATCTTGTATTCTGAATACTTTTTTTAAAAAATTCAGTCAGTAACTGAATTGCCGTCAGATTTTGTAGAGCTCTTTTCTTTTCATAAAATCGAATGCATTTTGCATTTCATCTCGTATTTACTTGTTTGTCCTCCCGTTGTCAAAAAGAAGCAAATAGTTCCTCTCTCTCTTTGTCTCTCTCTGTCTCTCTCTCTCTGTTTCTCTCTGTCTCTCTGTCTCTCTCTCTCTCTCTGTGTCTCTGTCTGTCTGTCTCTCTCCCTCTCTCTCTCTCTCTCCGTTTTGAATTGTGGTCCAAGGTTGATGGTTAACAAAAACATTTTTATTTCATATCTCTGTCTCTCTCTTTCCCTCTCTGTCTGTCTGTCTGTCTGTCTATCTGTCTGTCTGTCTGTTCTCTCTCTCTCTCTCTCTCTCTCTCTCTCTTCTCTCTCTCTCTCCTCTCTCTCTCTCTCTCTCTCTCTCTCTCTCTCCTCTCCTCTCTCTCCCTCTCCTCTCTCTCTCCTCTCTCTCTCTCTCTCTCTCTCTCTCTCTCTCTCTCTCTCTCTCTCTCTCTCTCTCTCTCTCTCTCTCTCTCTCTCCTCTCTCTCTCTCTCTCTCTCTCTCTCTCTCTCTCTTCTCTCTCTCTCTCTCTCTCTCTCTCTCTCTCTCTCTCTCTCGCGCGCGCGCGCGCGCCTTCCATCCCTCCTTCCCCCTTCACGCAAACAAATCTCTTTTCTTCATTCATCACACCATCACCTTTTCCATTTTCTTTCTTCCTTTCTTTCTTTCTTTCTTTCTTCCATTCTTTCTTTCCTCCATTCACTCTCACTTAGCCACACTCTAAAACAAACAGCCTTTTTTTAAAAAATTGTTTCTGCACCACAAGACAGGGAATGCTTGTCCAGATTTCAAAGCCGTATTTGTTCCTCAAATACCGCCCAGACTTGACTTTGGTTCTGCAAACACTGGCGGGTCTTTCTTCATCTGTTCATTAATCTCTTGAAGCTGGCTAGCTTAGTTCTTTTGATGCTTTCTTTTCTTTCTTTTTTTAAATAGCATCTGGGTTCAGTGTCCTTTTTTTCAATTGAATTTGTTTGTTCAAAGTCTAGCCTGAGTGACCTTGCTAAGAAACATCAGCGCTTACACAAAAATAAAATATCAAAAAAATTCTCTCTCTGTCCTTCCCCCCCCCCCTTTACTCCCCCTACCCTCACCCCGTGGGGATGTCGGGGGCCTATCAGAACCACAAAAAAACAATCGCTACCTTGTGGAAATTCTGTGCTAGGAAATTCCCCTTTTCTGTCCCACTTTTTGTTTCTGTCTTGCTCCTTTTCTTCCAGTCGTTTCCTTCTTGTCTATGTTCTGCATTCTATGTTCATTCTCCTGCATTCTTTTTTTTTTCAGGAAGACTTACAAGATAACAATTCTCATCCTACGCTGAAGTCGGATGCGCTGGGACTGACTTGCCAGGCGCTTAACGGCAGCGCAGCGCATTTTTTCCCGCATTTGACAGACAACAATAGTTGCTATCTGAGCGTTCGATGGAGAAGAAGAAAATTTCTCACTCTCACACGCTTCTGACTAGATAGCTATCTTTCTCTTCTTGCTAGCTTCCTTTCTGCCTGTTTGTCTATCTGCATGTCTATCTGTCTATCAATCTGCCAATCAGTCTGTCTGTCTGTCTGTCTACCTGTCTATCTATCTGTTGATTCTAGTTTTCTCATTTGTTTCTTGATCAGTGATGTATCTGCCCCTATGGCCTGTGGTAGTCAGATAGGTTGGTCAGCAGCTAAACGAGTCTCAGGTAAATAGGAAGACATGTATTCAGGCAGACAAGCAGAATTGTAGGTAGGTAGGTAGGTAGGTAGGAAGGAAGGAAAGGTGCATTTTATTTATCTATTTTTTATCTATTTATGCATTTCATTCTTTTATTTCAAACATAATGAAATAAACACTCATGTCCTTGTTTCACATCCAGTCCCCATGCGTATGCGGTTTCGTAAATGTTGTCGTCCGTTCCCTACTAATACTACTACTAATACTACTACTACTACTACTACTACTACTACTACTACTACTACTACTACTACTACTACTACTACTACTACTACTACTACTACTACTACCTCTACTCCTCCTCCTCCTGCTACTACCTCTACTACTACTACTACTACTACTACTCCTACTACTACTACCTCTACTACTACTACTACTACCTCTACTACTACTACTTCTACTACTACTACTACCTCTACTACTACTATCTACTACTACTACCTCTACTACTACTACTACCTCTACTACTACTATCTACTACTACTACTACTACCTCTACTACTACTACTTCCTCTACCACTAAAACTACTACTACTACTACTAAGCAGATAGGTCAGTAAGTAAGTAGGCTTGTAGGTACAGACTTTAGGGAATATTTCATGTATGTGTCAGTCTATCAACGTCTTTCTTCCCTTTGCTTCTCCATCTGTTTGTACTTTGACCTCCTCCTCTTCTTCTTCTTCTTCTTCTTCTTCTTCTTCTTCTCCTTTCTTCTTCTTCTTCTTCTTCTTCTTCTTCTTCTTCTTCTTCTTCTTCTTCTTCTTCTTCTTCTTCTTCTTCTTCTTCTTCTTCTTCTTCTTCTTCTTCTTCTTCTTCTTCTTTCTTCTTCTTCTTCTTCTTCTTCTTCTTCTTCTTCTTCTTCTTCTTCTACGTCGAACGCTCAGACAGCACCAATTGTTATCTGTCACATGGGCAAATGGGCAAAAACAGTGTTCCATATGTCCGTCCCAACTCATCCAACTTTGATGTAGAAGAGAATTGTTATCTTTGAAGTCTTTCAGGGAGGGAAAGGCAGGAGAATAAACCAAGGAGGCAGAAAATAGAAAGAAGATGACAGGAAGGAAAGGGAGAAATGAAGAGACTGATAACAAGAGGAAAATCCTGGATCGGTGGTGTAGAGATAACGCGCCTGTCTAGAAAAGCGAAAAGTCCGGGTCGGAAGTATGCGGTGGTTCGTATCCTCCATCCATTAGACCATGAGTGGTGGTCTGGGCGCTAGTCTTTTGGGATGAGATGATAAATCGAGGTCCCGTGTGGTTACACATAATTATTCAGCGCACGTAAAAGAACCCACGGCAACAAGAAAGTTGACCCTGGCAAAAATTCTTAGAAAAAAGCCACTCTGATAGGGAAACAAATACAGTTGCAGACAAACCAAAAAAAAAAGGTGGCGCTGCTTTTGTGGCGACGCGCTCTCCCCGGGGAGAGCAGCCCGAATTTCACGCAGAGAAATCTCGTGACTTAAAGTGGTCATCATCATCATCATCAGTCCCGTGACCTTGGCGGTCGTGGAGGAGACACGAAAGACGATGCCGTGTTAAGCCTCCTCCATCCATCTCGGTCCTCGGCTCTGCGCAGTAGTGGTATAAATAAAAATAAATAAATAAATAAATAAATAAAATCCTAGCAGAGAATTTCCAGTAAGTGGAGAGACTAGTTATACTGTCAGGTTACCGGTATCCCCATGGGGCAGTGGGAATTGGGGGGGGGGGGGGGAGGAGGGTAAAAACTAAAACTAAATATCTGATAGGGGACGGGATAGCTCAGTGGTCGGAGCACTTGCTTTCCCCCAGCCAAGTTAAGCAGCGTCGAGCGTGGTTACCAGTTGGATGGGTGACCGTTTGCGCGCCTTGGCTTCAGTACAGTTCCCCCAGTTCACCCAGCTGTAAATGGGTACCTGCCCTCTTTAGGGTCAGGGAAGGTAAAGCAGCGAAGGAGAGGAGATGGGCGCCGCCCTCAATATGCTGGCCCTAGAGAAGTGAGGTCTCTGACGCCTCGCTCCCCTACGACCTTATAGGTTATGGGACTCCTTTACCTTACCTTTACCTTACCTACCGGTATCGACATGGGGCAGTCAGGCAGGGGCGAGAAGGGGGAGGGTTAGGAGAAAAACTAAAACTAAAACATCTGAACCATTATTATTTTTATCTGTGATTCTACACGATGACCTGCTCCCTGTGTGTCCCCCGTGTCCTCCGACAGGTCAAGATCGGGAGCGGCGCTCGGTCGCGCGAGCGGGAGGAGCAGGAGATCCGGCGCAAGAAGCGGACCAACAAGATGCTGATCGCCATGGTGGTGATCTTCATGTGCTGCTGGATGCCCCTCAACGTGGCGCTGCTGGTGCGGGAGTACCAGGTGTCGGTGGAGTCCTGGTACTACTTCACCCTCGTCTTCTTCGTCGCCCACGTCATCGCCATGAGCTCCACCATCTACAACCCCTTTCTGTACGCCTGGATGAACGACAACTTCAAGAAGGAGTTCAAGACCATCCTGCCCTGCCTCTTTCTGGTGGGCCGCCGCTCTCAGGGCAGCAGCTGCTACACCCAGTACACCAGCGTGGATGCCCAGCCCTCCGTCACCATCAACCGCTCGCCCATGAAGAACGGCAACGACAACAACTGCAACCCCAGCACCGACAACGCCATCGCCGACAACACGGCCAACAACGCCAAAGAGACCAAGGCGTACTACGACGCAGACTCCGAGAAGGTGCATCTCAACCTGGCTCAACAACAGGCCACGGAGGATACTTGATTTGGAGGAGCACTTGGGTGGGGGTTTTGTGGAGAGCTGTCCATTTTGGAAAGGATTTTGCGAAAGGAGGAATGTGGTGGGGTCGTCTTTGGTTGAGAGGAGGGTTGGGGTGGGGGTTAGTGTTTTCCTGAATTTGAGAGACAAAGAAAAACGATGTTATCTCTAATTTTGTGTGTGTGTGTGTTGTATTGGCTTGAGTGTGGAACAGACAGACACCGTGTGATTGTGGAACAGACACGGTGTGAGGGTTTGATGAACAGAGATGGGTATGTATTGTACTCTGTTCTTGTAAGGGTGTCGGTACTGTGTTTAGGCTGTTGCGGTGTTTGAAGACTGGGAAAGATGAACGGTTCATCTTGGTAAGGCTAGTCGGTAAAACGTGACTGCAAACCAAACCAACCCAACACCAACACCAAAACAAAAAGCAAAAAAAAAACGAACAAACAAACCAACCAACCAACAATAAAAAAAAAAAGTTTAAGAAAGAAAGAAAAGAAAGAGACAGACAGACAGACAGACAGAACAGAAAAAAAACAGAAAGAAAAGGAAGAAAGAAGAAGAAGAAAAAAAGAAAGAAAGAAAAGAAAGAAAGAAAGCAAGAAAGAAAGAAAGAAAGAAAAAAAAAGAAAGAAAAAAAAGAAGGAAAGAAATAAAAGGAAAGAAAGAAGAGAGAGAAACAAAATCCCAAGAAATAAAGAACAAAGGAAGGAAAGAAAGAAAGAAAGAAAGAAAAAAAAGAAAGAAAGAAGAAGAAAGGAAGGAAGAAGGAAGGAAGAAAAAAAAGAAAGAAAGAAGAGAGAAGAAAGAAAGAAAGAAAGAAAGAAAGAAGAAAAGAAAAGAAAAAAAGAAAGAAAGAAGACAGACAGAAAGACAGAAAGGAAAGGAACAAACAAAAAACCAAGAAACCAAGAAAGAAATCAAGAAAGAGAGAAAACCATAAACAAGAAATAAAGAAGGAAGGAGAAAGAAAGAAAAAGAAAGAAGCATAATCCTAAAAGAAAAAAATTATAAAAACAAGGGTTTTTTTTTAAAAACGAAAAACAGTCACCGTTTCTACGTGTGTGTATAAGTAAAAAAATACCAATTACCATGTATATTCTCTAGCACAGCGAGAGGGGAGGGTGGAAGGAGAGTGGGGATGGGGGGAAGACCGACCAACCGACCGACCGACCGGTCAGTCTCTATTCTTACAGGTCAGTGACTTATTGGCTTGACCAGCCACTGATTATGTCCAGGTAATGGAATATACATAGAAGACCGCGAGCATAGACTACAAGGATTTCAGGGAATGAAAGATGTTGAAGGAAGCTGCGCAAGGAAGTGTAAGTGTTGATGTTTTGAAACATCGGGGGTGGGGGAGTGGGGGGGGGGATGGTATGTGTAAGTTTCTGATATTTAGACAACACTGGCGGGGTAGGAGGGTGGTGGGTGGTGGTTGTGGTGTTTGTAAGCTTATTCATTTCTTTGTTTTGGTGGGTTTATTCAGTTATCTATGTATTCAGTATAGATTTGCTTCTTTTGATTATAATTATAGTTTGGTTATTTATTTATTTATTGTTCTGTTTTTGTCTTCAACTTATGTGATTCTCACTACAAGTTTTGTTTTAAACGTATAATCGTTACTCTCACTAATCTTTTTTTTTTCTCTTAGAGAGAGGAGAGAGAGAGAGAGAGGAGAGAGAGAGAGAGAGAGAGAGAGAGAGAGGAGAGAGAGAGATGAGAGAGAGAGAGAGAGATGAGGGAATGAGAGAGAGGGGGAGAGAGAGTGGGGATGAGGGAGAGAGGGAGAGGACAGACAGAATCAGGAGGAGACAGACAGACAGAGAGACAGAGAGAGAGGAGGAGAGAGAGAGAGAGAGAGAGAGAGAGAGAGAGAGAGGAAGAGAAGACAGACAGGACAGACAGACAGACAGACAGACAGACAGACAGACAGACAGACAGATTAGCGAGCAAGAAGTTGTAAGAGACATATATCAGGCAAATACACTTTTTTTCTGTTCCTTTTTCTTTTCTTTTGTTGTTTTTGTT
>CM054136.1:83790350-83792850 GCA_028751875.1 Rapana venosa | reverse complement strand
TGTTGTGTGTGTGTATGTGTGTGTGTGTGTGTTGTGTGTGTGTGTTTTGTGTGTGTGTGTATGTGTGTGTTCAAAGTCAAAGTCAAAGTCAAACTTTTATTTTCAGATGGTACATGAATAAGCATGGTGTGTTGGTGTGTGTGTGTGTGTGTGGTGTGTGTGTGTGTGTGTGTGTGCACGCGTTGTGGTTGTGTGTGTGTGTGTGTGTGTGTGTGTGTGTGTGTGTGTGTTTGTGTTGTGTGCGTGTGTATGTGTGTGTGTGTCAAAGTCAAAGTCAAAGTCAAACTTTTATTTTCAGATGGTACATTGAATAAGCAGGATGAGTGTGTGTGTGTTGTGTGTGTGTGTGTGTTGTGTGTGTGTTGGTGTGTGTGGTGTGTGTGTGTGTGTGGTGTGTGTCAAAGTCAAGTCAAAGTCAAACTTTTATTTTCGATGGTACATGTAGAGGTGTGTGTGTGTGTGTGTGTGTGTGTGTGTGTTTGTGTGTGTGTGTGTGTGTGTGTGCGTATGTGTGTGTGTATGTGTGTGTGTGCAAAGTCAGTCAAAGTCAAACTTTTATTTTCAGATGGTACATTGAATAAGCAGGATGTGTGTGTGTGTGTGTGTGTGTGTGTGTGTGCTGTTGTGTGTTGTGTGTGTGTGCTGTGTGTGTGTGTGTGTGTTGGTGTGTGTCAAAGTCAAAGTCAAAGTCAAACTTTTATTTTCAGATGGTACATTGAATAAGCAGGATGTGTGTGTGTGTGTGTGTGTGTGTGTGTATGTGAGTGTGTGTGTGCGTGCGTTGTGTGTGTTGTGTGTGGGTGTGAGTCAAAGTCAAAGTCAAAGTCAAACTTTTATTTTCAGATGGTACATTGAATAAGCAGGATGTGTGTGTGGTGCGTGCGTGTGTGTGTGTGTGTGTGTGTATGTGTGCGTGTGTCTGTGTGTGTTGTGTGTGTGGTCTGTGTCTGTGTATGTATGTCTCGTCTACTCGTTTCGTGTAGGTTAATTATCTGCAGGGAAGGGGGTGGGGGTGGGGTGGGGGTTCTTCGCTGAGTAGGGTATGTATACAAGTCTTCTCTTTCTTCTTTGTGTGTATGTCTTTCTGTCTGTTTCTCTGTCTCCCTATCTCTGTCTGTCTCTGTCTGTGTCACACACGCGCGCACACAGCACGCGCACACACATATGATAATAATGATAACAATAACAACAACAATAATAATAATAATAATAATAATATAATAATAATAATAATAATAATAATATAATAATAATAATAATAATAATAATAATAGTATTGATACTACTACTAAAAATAATGATAATACAGACAAATATACATACATACATAAGATGCATAAATACATACATACATACATACATAACATAACATGCACACATACATCCACACGCATGCACGCACACAGACACACCAAACCCCACACACACACACACACCACACCACGCACGCACGCAGCGCAGGCACCCCACGCACGCACACCCACACACTTTCACTGTCACTCTCTTTTCTCTCTCTCTTTTCTCTCTCTCTCTCTCTCTCTCTCTCTCTTCTCTCTCTCTCTCTCTCTTTCTCCTGCAAGATTTGCACCTAAATTTCAGTTTTAAAAACCAGGATCTATACAATAATTATAATAATGCTGACAAGTGTTCTCTTTGTGACTATTTTCAATATACAGTATGTTCACGATGTGTGCATAAAATAAATACAAGCAAACAAAAAACAAGCGAACAACCCAAACAAAGCAAAACAAATACCCCAAAACTGAAATGAAGACCCTTCCTTCTGTGTTTTTCTGCGTAATGCTTCATGATTGTCGTTTTCATTGTCGTTATGATCAAGAAGAAGAAGAAGAAGAAGAAGAAGAAGAAGAAGAAGAAGAAGAAGAAATAGAAGATCAATTTTTAAACATGTTTAAAACAAGCAGTTAAACAAATTAACCAATAACAAAATAAATATTAACATAGACAGAAGGGGTACATTACATGCTTGGTTTCCTGGGAGAAAGGGTTTTTTTTTTTTTTTCTGTTTTGGCGGGAGGTGGAGGGGAGAGGTGGGGGTTCTGCACTTGCAGCGGGGGGTTTGCGGGTGGGGGAGGGGGGTGTTTTACCTTTTAAGCTAGATATAAATTATTCTGTGCTTGCAAACCCACCCCACCCCCCCAAAACCCATCCCCCCCCATAAGAAACTTCTGAGCTCTGAGAAGTTAATTCTATCCCATTTGTGAAGACTCTTAAGTTTTAAGTGATTTTTTTTCCTGCAAGTTTTTACGTTTCTTTCCCTCTATCAGTACAGATTTGTGTGTGTGTGTGTGTGTGTTGTGTGTGTGTGTGTGTGTTGTGTGTGTGTGTGTGTGTGTGTATGTGTGTGTGTTGTGTGTGTTGTGTGTGGCGCGCGCGCGTTTTATGTGTAAGTTTGTACGTTTCTTTCCCCCTTCAGTACAGATTGTGTGTGTTTTGTGTGTGTGTGTGTGTGCGTGCTTTGTGTATGTGTGTGTGTGTG
>CM054136.1:83767850-83787850 GCA_028751875.1 Rapana venosa | reverse complement strand
TGTTTCTGTATTTGTCTTTCTTCCTTGTTTTTAGATATGCTTCTTTGTTTGTTGTTTGTTTGTTTGTGTATCTGTATGTTTGTTCGCTTCTGTGTCTGTCATTCTTCTTTGTTTATAAACATGCTTCTCTATGTGTTTGCTTGTTTGCTCGTCTCTGTAGTTGTCTTTCTTTCTTTCTTTGATGATAAATATGCCTCTTTGTTTGTTCCTTTGTCTTTGTTTTTCCGTCTTTCTTTCTTTCCTTCTTTCCTTTTTGATTACTGTCTGTTGTTGTTCTTTGTATTGTACTGTTGATTAACGATATACAAAAAAACCCTGTTACTGTACAGATATATGATTGCTTAGGTGTCTGTCTGTCTGTACTGTCTGTACTGATGGTCATCATTGTCTTATAACTTGTCTGTCAGTTTGTCTGTCAGTTCGGTCGCTGTACATGCACTTAGATGACGCGGTCATATGTCGCTGTGACCCTTATCCTCAGCCCCCCACCCCTCACCCCCTCCTCTCCTCCATCTCTCTCGTTCTCTTTTTCTGTATCTGTCTCTGTATCTCTCACTCTGTGTGTGTGTGTGTCTCTGTACCTCTATTTTTCAGTTTGTGTCTGTGTGTGTGTCTGTCTGTATGTGTGTCAATGCGCTCGTGTGTGTGTGTGTGTCAGTGTGTGTGTGTCTGTATGTCTGTCTGTCTCTTTCTGTCTCTGTGTCTCTGTCTCTGTCTCTGTCTCTGTCTCTCTCTCTCTCTCTCTCTCTCTCTCTCTCTTTGTCTGTCTGTCTGCCTGCTGTCTGTCTGTCCGTTCTCTCTCTCTCTCTCTCTCTCTCTCTCTCTCTCTCTCTCTCTCTCTCTCTCTCTCTTCTCTCTCTCTCTCTCTCTCTCTCTCTCTCTCTCTCTCTCTCTCTCTCTCTCTCTCTCTCTCTCTCTCTCTCTCTCTCTCTCTCTCTTCTCTCTCTCTCTCTTCTCTCTCTCTGGTCCTCCCCCCCCCCCCCCCAAGTATTGAGAATTCCCAGGCCATTTTTTTGCTGTTTTTTTTCTATCTGCGGTTGATTTGATGTGTATTTTCTGTGTTTGGGGCTTTTTGGTGTTCTTGTTGAAAATAAAGTGTCTGTTGAAAATGATGGGTTTCAAGCGTTGATGAGTTGTGTGTGGTGTGGGTGTGTGTGTGTGTGTGTATGTGTGTGTGTGTGTGTGTGTGCGCGCGCTGCGGCGTGTGTGTGTGTGTGTGTGTGTGTGTGTGTGTGTGTGTGTGTGTGTGTGTGTGTGTATGTGGGGTGGTTGTTGTGCTGTCTGTGTGTTGGTTGTTGTGGTTGTGGGGGGGTGCGTCTGTCTGTCTGTCTCTCTTTCTGTCTCAGTGTCTGTCCGTCTGTCCATCTGTCTTCCTTCATTCCTCTCTCTCCTCCTCCTCTCTCTCTCTCTCTCTCTCTCTCTCTCTCTCTCTCTCCTCTCTCTCTCTTTCCTCTCTCTCCCCCTCTCTCTCCTTCTCTCCTCTCTCCTCTCTCTCCTCTCTTCTCCCCTCTCTCGCTCTCTCGCTCTCCCCCTCTCTCTCTCTTCCTCTCTCTCTCTCTCTCTCTCTCTCTCTCTCTCTCTCTCTCTCTCTCTCTCTCTCTCTCCCTCTCCTCTCTCTCTTCTCTCTATCCCTCTCCCCTCTCTCTCTCTCTCTCTCTCTCTCTCTCTCTCTCTCTCTCTCTCTCTCTCTCTCTCCCCTCTCTCTCACTCTTCTCTCTCTCTCTTCCTCTCTCTCTGTTTCAAAAGACGAACAAAATCAAGACAAATTGAACTTGAAAATCTTTCGGACACATTACAGTGTTCCTTTCAAGAAGATGTGTTTAACCTCCTAAGTCTTTGTATTAATTGTGTGTTTAGGCACCATCTCCTCAGATGAATTACGGCTACCTTCATGGTGGGCAAAAAAACAAACCACACACACAAAAAAGGTCGCAAGCGCAAAAGAAACATCTCACCATTGGGGATGAACCTCGGGACTCGAGCTGAGGAACGAAAGAAAGCGAGTGGTCCTCTTTCTTTGGAGGTAGAGCATTCCCCTAAGTGCGCCCGTGATCTGCTGACCAAGGGTTCGAATCCCGTTCGAGGGGATTGTTTTCCTTTGGAGTTAACATCAGTGCCTACTCCACTTCTCTCTCTCCCCCCCCCCCCCTTCCTCCTCCCGGCGGACAAAAGTCCTTCCGATGAGGCTATAAACTGAGGTCCCGTGAGTGACCGTATGCAGGACATCTTGCGCACACGTTAAAACACCTGTTCCGCTTTTTTTGGAATAGTTAGGCCATTGTGTGCCGGTGGGAATGGATGACAGTATTGACAAAACTGTAAACACACATAGGGACTGGATGAAAAAAAAAAAGCACATGAGTGCTTATTCCATTATCATCGAAATAAAAGAATGAATAAATGAATGAATACATAAATGAATGAATGAATGAATGGATGGATGAATGAATGAATGAATGAATGAATGAATGAATGAATGAATGAATAAATGAATGAATGAATGGATGGATGAATGAATGAATGAATGATTGGTGTGTAGAAATTGCCTACATCCATGACAAGCCCTTGGCATAACAACCTGTATTCCTCATGAAAAGAGACTGCATCCCATGAAGAAGGAATACGACCAGGCTGCAGTAAAGCAAGGGGCTTTAACAACAAGAATCATAAACGCAAACTTCTCATTGCAGGGATGTCCTTGGGGCCTCACAAAAAAACCTTCCAGATAAACTCCCAGATCTGAGCATCTAGGGTTGGAGGTTCACGGGAGAGGGTCGTCATAGGGACATCGTGGTGGTCGCCACCTCGGGTGGGTGACTCACTCAGTCTGGCTCTGCGACTGAGCTAATACTGTTGTCAGTAGAGGAGTTAGTATGCGGTGTCCTGCGTATGTTAGCTCAGAACAGGCACTTCTGAACACCTCCAAAGTGACCCAGCAACAATGAAGGGCCCCTCTGGCTGGTGGCTCCACGTCAGCCTGATAATGATGCGCTCCCTGTGGACTTCTGACCCTGAGGATGTGACGTGACGAATCTGGGTATGGCTGTGGCGAAAAAGATTGGAATGACTGAGCGACGTGGGAACAGCAGGGCAGGAACGTCACAGAAGATGAAGCAAAAAACTTGGAGAGAGAAAAAAACAACCTCCCAGATTTGATCAGGGAGACAGAGTGCAATCTGGAAGGTTTCTGGACTGTTAAGCTGGAGAACGCCCAAAAATATCAGTTCCAGCAACGACCTTCAGTTGCCCAGTTTCTGATTGGTGATTATAGATTTCTTCCACCCTCCCTCTCCTCCCCCCCCCCCCCCCCTACCACCACCCACCCCCACACTCTCAGATTCTTCCCACCCTGCTTGTACCACTCTCCATCATTAACCCCTTCGACTGCCACTCTCTGTCACCTCCTCACTCACCCCCTACCCTTTCCTTTAACCCTTTAGTGGCGAACTCTGCTGAGGTTGGCGGAAGTTGTGTTTCACCCTTTAGTGGCCAATTCTACGCAGGTGGCTGAAGTTATTGGATCTTCTCCACATGACCTCCGGATACTGAACAGTGGACTTTGTGTCAACATGAGCAAGTTATGGCTTCCTGCAGTTCCCTGCCTTCTTCCTTCCTTCCTTCCTTCCTTTCTTCCTTCCTTTCTTCCTTCCTTCCTTCCATCCTTTCCTCCATCCTTCCTCCCTTCCTTCCATCCTTTCTTCCATCCTTCCCTCCCTTCCTTCCTTCCTTCCTTCCTTCCTTCCTTCCTCCTCTCCTTCCCTCCTTCCTTCTTCCTTCCTTCTCTTCCTCCTTCCTCTTTCCTCCTTCCTTCCTTCCTCCTTCCTTCCTTCCATCCTTCCTTCCTTCCTCCTCTCTTCCTCTCCTTCTCTTCCTTCTTTCCCTTCCCTACCTTTCTTCCTTTCCTTCCTTTCCTTCCTTCTCCCTTTCCTTCCTTCCTTCTCTTCCCCCTCCTTCCCTTCCTCTTCCTTTCTTCTTCCTTCCTCCTCTTCCTTCTCCTTTCTTCCTTCCTCTCCTTCCTTCTTCCTTCCTTCCTTCCTCCTTCCTTCTTCCTTCCTTCCTTCTCCCTTCCTTTTTCCTTCTTCCTTCCTCCTTCCTTCTTCCTTCCTTCCTTCCTCCTTCCTTCCTTCCTTCTTCCTTCTATCTTCTTCCTTCCTCCCTTCCATCTTTCCTCCTTCCTTCTCCTTCCTTCCTTACCTCTTCTTCCATTACCTCCCTCACCTTCCTTTCCCTCCTTCCTTCCTTCTTTCCATATCCTCCTCCTCCGTCCTACCTCCGTCTCCTTTTCCATTACTTTTCTGTTCTTTACGTGTACTTTCCACATAGCTAGCACGTAGTCCGTTCTCAATAACACTCACACTCGGTCCCCTTATTCCAAGGTACATATATTTGTTTTTAACGGTGATTGGTGTCCAGTAAGCTCTAAACTGAATGGTTGCAAAGATTTGTAGATTTGCATTGGTGATTGATGAGAAAGCCTTCCTTATAGTTTGTATACGCCTAGGCCTGGGTAGATTGGTGGTCTAGAGGTAACGCCCCTGCCTAGAAAACGAAAAGTCCGGGTTCAAAATATGTGGTGGTTCGAACCTTGTTTGAGCTCGAAACTCCCCCCCCCCCCCCCCCCCACTCCATTATCTATTAGACAGTGAGTGGTGGTCTGGGTGCTGGTCTTTCAGATAAGACTATAAACAGAAATAAAAAGAACTCAAGGCAAGAAGAGAGTTGTTTCTGGCAAAATGTGGTAGAAAAAACCCCACTCTGCTAGGGGGGAAATACACATGAAGACAGAGAAAGAAAAAAAAGTAATGGGTGGCACTGGTCTTGTGGCGACAGGCGCTGACCCTGAGGAGAGCAGCCTGAATTTCACGCCCGCAGAGAAATTTGCCGGTGACTTCAAATGGTATGCAATACAGTACGTTGTTCACTGATGAAAGCTAATTGTTCGGACTTACAATAATTAAAGTGTTGCTATGCTCTAAAATGTTACTTTTGAGATTATCTTCAGGCTTTTGACAAGCTCTCAGTATAACAACCAATCACATATTCAAACAGACGTAACAACAATAACAGCAACAACTACGTTTTTCATTGATGAAAGCTAATTGCTCGGACTTACAATATAAAGACAGAATTTACAAAACCGCATACACACGGGGACTGAATGTAAAAAAGCACATAAGTGCTTATTCCATTGTCCTCGGTATAAAAGAATAAAATTAAAATAAAATAAATCCTTCGGATGAGACTATAAACCGAGGTCCCGTATGCGAATGCACGCAGAACATCTTGCGCTTTTCGGAAGAGTAGGTCATTGTGTGCTGGTGGGAACGCATGACAAAATTGGCAAAACTGCATACACACGGGGACTGGATGTAATAAAGCACATGAGTGATTATCCCATTATCCTCGAAATAAAAGAAGAAAGAAATAGATAAAATAAATAAATTCCCTGCATGTATATGCACATGCAAAAGATCGAATATGCACTGTTGATATTCCGCAACTCATGTCAACATTCGGTAAGGTAATAGAAACACAAACATACCCAGCATACATCCCCGAAGTCGAAATGCAGCTACCTTAAATGGTGAGGGGGACAAAAACGGTCGCATACGCAACAATATTAACATTGATGAACTTCAGAGCTCTAGCCGAGGATGAACGAGAAACTAAACTTCCTTCAAGACTTTCCTTCCCTCTAAGATAAAGGTAAAGGAGTCCCATAACCTATGTGGTCGTAGGGGAGCGAGGCGTCAGAGACCTCACTTCTCTAGGGGGCCAGCATATTGAAGGCGACGCCCATCTCCTCTCCCTCGCTGCTTTACCTTCCCTGACCCTAAAGAGGGCAGGAACCCATTTAACAGCTGGGTGAACTGGGAGAACTATACTGAAGCCAAGGCGCTGCAAACGGTCACCCATCCAAGTGTGGTAACCACGCCCGATGCTGCTTAACATTAGCTAGGGGGAAAGCGAGTGTTCTGACCACTGAGCTATCCCGGGTCCCCTCTGTGGTAGTGGATAAATCACAGTGTGGTGGAGAAGGAAGGATCACTGGCTGCCACACTGTGTCCACACAGACCATTGTCGGGAGCTGACAAGAGGATTCCGCGTACACTGCCATGAGAACCAGCACGTGCAACATGTCTGCATTGACCCTGAGTCTGTCATCTGTCAGTTGGACATGACATGTCTCATTCTCCTGGGGATCGGTGGTCTAGAGGTAACGCGCCTGTCTAGAAAAGCGAAAAGTCCGGATGGGAAGTGTGCGGTGGTTCGATCCCTGTTTGGACCCCGAAACATTTCCCCCCATTCATTAGACCATGAGTGGTGCTAGTCTTACGGACGAGACGTTAAACTGAGGTCCCGTGTGTTGCTCAAAATTATCTAGCGCACGTGAAAGAACCCACGGCAACAAGAAAGTTGTTCCTGGCAAACTTCTGTATAAAAAATCCACTCTGATAGGGAAACAAATACAGTTGCAGACAGGAAAAGAAATTAAAAAAACATAATGGGTGGCGCTGCTCTTGTGGCGACGCGCTCTTCCTGGGTAGAGCAGCCCGAATTTCATGCAGAGAAATCTGCCATTACTTAAAAGTGGTATAAAATAAAACAAAATACAATAAATAAAAAATGTTCCACACTCGCTCCTGTTCTTTTTCTTCCTGTCACCTCCTTCTTGTTTGTATTTTTTCTCCCTTTGGGTCCATTCTTTTGTATTTTTTCCAGAAAGACTTAACCTCTCCCATCCTTTCTTTCTTTCCAGAAAGACAAAACATGGCAACTTTTACAACAACTATCATTATAAACTTATTTCATGCGATTTCTTGACAGAAAATTTGTGTAGCAAAATTCTCCACCAGTATGCAGTGGTTTTTTTTTAACCAATAAGTGTACACATAGATGAACCATAACTGGCTTCATGTTGGCACATAAACAGGCAACCACCGAACACCACCAAAGAAACCCAGCAGCTGTTGCAGGGCCCTTCTGGCTGGTAGCCCCGCGGTGGCCTGACATTGATATGATGGGCTCCCTGTGGACTTCCGACACTGTGGATGCAAACGATATCGAATTTGGGTATGGCTGGAGGGGATGGGGGGGGGGGGGGGGGGAGCGTGGAGATATTTTTAAAAACATGAGCGGCGTGGAAACAGCAGGACAGGACAAGATGAAGCAGAAAACAAGAAAACAAAACAAAGAGAAAGAAACCAAAGAAAACCGATAACTTATCCACATGCTGTGTCGACACAGCCTTTGTGGAGAGTTGACAAGAGATTCCCCACACCGCCATGAGAACACAACACGTGCACCGTACATGA
Organism: Rapana venosa; assembly: GCA_028751875.1. Classification (NCBI taxonomy): domain Eukaryota; kingdom Metazoa; phylum Mollusca; class Gastropoda; order Neogastropoda; family Muricidae; genus Rapana; species Rapana venosa. Next base: position 83,780,534 of record CM054136.1, on the reverse strand, counting down.
TAGCTTAAGCCTGTCTTGTCAGCTGACCATGACATGCCCCATTCTTCCTCTCCAACAACCTCTCTACCTCCCTCTCATATCCACGGTAACTTTAGAATGCGCTGTCTGCGAAAAGGACATATGTCCTTTAAACTTATTTCTAGTTGTTATATAGTAGGTGTGTGTGTGTTTTTTTTCTGACGAGGGAAATTTCAGTTTCAAATTGAGACGAAATGCATATGTGATGTAGAATCCCTTGAAGGGTGGTGCGCATTGTGTGTCAAATGAGAATCGGAGGTGGACGGAACCCTGTTGAGAGATTTGCAGCAGTGTCATGTTTGTGACTGGTCTGTCGAAGCATGAACGGCTTTGTGGCTTTGAAACTTGTGAAACGCTCTGTTGCCTGAAATCAACTTTGACAGAAAATGGTTTTACACTTCGTAGATTTATAGATTTTCTCGTTTTATCCGTCCTATGCGTCTGTCTGTCTCACTGTGTCTGTCTGTCTGTTGTATGTCTGTATCTTCTCTCTCTCTCTCTCTCTCTCTTCTCTCTCTCTCTCTCTCTCTCTCTCTCTCTCTCTCTCTCTCTCTCTCTCTCTCTCTCTCTCCTCTCTCTCTTCTCTTTTCTCGCTGTCTCTCTCTCTCCACACCCATCCACCCACCACCCACCCCACACCACCACAATAGACATAGATAGATAATGATAGATAGATAGATAGATAGACTGATGACAGACAGACAGACAGACAGACAGACAGACGGACGGACAGACAGACAAACACAATACATACATACATATAATCATAGATAGATAGATAATATAAAGATAGATAGATAGATAGATAGATAGATAGATAGATAGATAGATAGATAGATAGATAGACAGAAGACAGACATTAGATAGATGATAGATGAGATGATAGATGATGATAGATAGATAGATAGATAGATAGATAGATGATGGATGGATAGATAGATAGACAGAAGACAGACATATGGAGATAGATGATGATGGATGATGAGAAGATGGATGGATAGATAGATAGATAGATAGATAGATAGATGATAGATAGATTGATGATTAACATTGAATGATGACAAAGAAGAAGAATAGACAGACAGATAGACATAAGACAGACAGACACATAGTTAGGATAGACATAGACAAAATCCATTCTCTTGTTACACAATTTATGACCACCAGAACCACCACCACCAAAAAAACAAACCTCCCACAAAAACAAACAAACAATCATAGACAGACGACAAACAGACAGACAAACAAACAGACCACACCACACACATACAGGACAACAACAAAAACTGGTATCCTCGTTTTCAACGTTTCACCTGCAGCTGTGCAAGCCCAGGGCAAAGGGATTTAGCGGCTTTAGCCAGGGATCAAACCTCTCCCCCACAAGCGATGGTCCAGAAAATCAGCGTGAAGGTTATCATCAGGGGAGGATTACCCAGCCTTCTATGGAACCTCAACACTGGAAGCCTGGTGTCTGCATCCGACAGAGAAATTCTCCCCCTTCCCCTCCCCCCCCTCCCCCCCCCCCTCCCCCCCCCCCCTCCCCACACACACACCATACTGTAGGGAAGGGGCTTTGGGACATACGCATACACAGGCAGACAGACACTTATCTTTTAATCGGCTCGTCAGCTGGAACTGAAGGTTTCTTTCCTTCTCTTAGATCCTCGTGTGCAATCCTGAATACACAAACTTTGTTGTGTGTGTGTGTGTGTGTGTGTGTGGAGGGAAAGGGAGGAGAGGGGGGAGGGGGGGGGGGGGGTTAGTGGGAGGCTGTTTTTGTTTCTGTGTTTTGGTTTGTTTTAGTTTGGTTGGTTGGTTGGTGGTGGGTTGGTGGTGTGGTTTGTTGGTTTTGGTTGGTTTGGTTTGGATGGTTGGTTGGTTGGTTGTTGGTTTTTTGGGTTTTTTGGTTTGTTGGTGGTTGGTGTTTGGTTGGGTTTGGGTTTTGGGTTTTGGGTTGGTTGGTTGGCTGGTTTGGTTTGGTTTTTTGGTTGGTTGGTTGGTTGGTTGGTTGGTGGGTGGTTGGTTTCTTTGGGGATGGTTGGTTGGGGTTGTTGGTGTTTGGGTTGGTTAGTTGGTTTGCTTGGTGGTTTGGGTTGGGATTGGTTGGTTGGTTGGAATTTGGGGGGATCTCGCTAGAGCTCCGAGGTTCCATATGGTGGGACTTGTGTATGAACAACGTTGGTGGGACTGAGGTGCGTATCTTGACTTCGGGGATGTATGTTGGGTTGTGTTGTGTTTCGCGTAACCTCTGAACGCTGACATGGTTGGAATCTTCTGTACGTCTTGTGATTTTTGCGTGTGTAGATAATATATGTATTATATATATATATAATTTATATATATATATATATTATATGAGGAGAGAGAGAAGAGAGAGAGTGACAGAAAAGTAGACCACACATACAATTACTATAAAACAGACACACACAAAACACTACACTAAAACACAACACATACACACACAACACAAATACTACAACACAGCACACACACACAGACACAACCACACACACACACGCCAACACACACACACACACACACACACAACACACACAACACAAACAACACACCACAACACACACACAACACACACACACCCACACCACCACACAACACACACACAAAAACCACACACACACACACACACACACACACACACACACCACACCACACACACACACACACACCACACACACACACAACCACGGAAAATAGAGACACAGGCAGTTCTCTCATTAAATACCTAGGAGTGAAAAAGCCTTCCTATAATTTCTAGGGATAAGCCCCAAAATTCAACCGCAAATTCGACAAATCATGGATCGGATTGAAAACAACTGATGTGAACCACTAGGACATAGCGTTAGTCAAAAAAATTGGGATAACTTTATCCATGAGACCCTTTGCATGTGATAGCGGAGAGATTAAGAGCGCTTGGCTTCCATTCTGTGGATCCGTTCTTCTTTTTCTTCGTCGAACGCAGAGAGAGCAACTACTGGACAATTCTGCCTGACAAATTAAATTTTGCGAATGCTTAACATGGCGTAAACTATTGTGAGGCCTGAGAAATTATGAAAGGAGATTTTGTCATTAAATATTCATAACTTTTCTCAAACATTTGGAGATTGTTGTGAAGTGAATGGGCTGCGAAACGTTAACTTTTTCATGTTAAGCTCTGCTTTGTTTCTCCTTCTCTGTTTATCTGTCTGTTTGTCTGTGTGTCTGTCGAACTGTGTGTCTGTCTTATCTCTCTGACTCTGTCTCTGACTCTTTCTCTGACTCTGTCTCTCTGCCTCTCTTTCTCTCTATCTATCTATCTCTTCTCTCACTCTCTCTCTCTCTCTCTCTCTCTCTCTCTCTCTCTCTCTCTTCTCACTCTCTCTCTCTCTCTCTCTCATCTCTCTACTCTCTCGCTCTCTCTCTCGCTCTCACTCTCTTGGAGGGACGAGATAGCCTGGTGTTAGATGGATGTATTCGTGATCTGCTGACCCGGGTTCAAATCTCGTTCAAGAGGATTTTTCCTCTGGGGTTAACATCAGTACTGACTCCACTCTCCCCAAAAGTCCTCCGAATGAGACTATAGACCGAGGTCCCATGTGCGAACTCTCACCCTCACTCACTCATCCCTTGGTCGGGACGACCGTTGGGGTACCCGCACGGACGCTGCAAGTGGACCGCCAAATGGTTCTGTCCTGGGCTGTTTTCAGGAGGTTTGGTACAGTGAGGCCGGTCCACTCCTTGATGTTGGATATCCAGCTTTTGCGTGGTCGTCCCTGCCTCCTTGCTCCTTCCACCATTCCCTGCAGGACTGTCTTTGACAGGCTGTTATGCCTTGTTGTGTGGCCAAACCACTTCAGTTTCCTCCGTTTGACTGTATCTAGCAATGGTTCTTGTTTGCCAGCCAGTGCCTCGATCTGCTGCCAGACGTAGTCATTGGTTTTGCGGTCTCTGTAGGTGATGTTCAGGATCCGCCTGAGGCACTTCATCTCAAAGGCTTGAATGCGACGTTCTAAATCGGCAGTAAGTGTCCATGCTTCACAGCTGTACAAGGCAATGGATGTGACGAGTGCCTTGTAGAGTCTGACCTTAGTGTGGGTTCTGATGTTGTGGTTTCTCCACACTTTCGCCAGCTTAGTCATGGAGGAGAGTGCCACAGCAAGTCTGATCTTCACCTCTTGTGTGCTCGTGCCTTCTTTGGTGATGACTGCTCCAAGGTACTTGAAAGTTTCCACCTCCTCTAGTGTCTCGCCACTCATCTTGATGCTGATGGGAGTGGTCGGTGTGGTACTGTTCACTAGGATCTTGCTCTTTTCCGTGCTGATCTCCATACCGTGGGCATTGGCTGATGTTTCCAGTCTGGTGGTGAGATCCTGGAGTTCTTCTTCACTGCGGCCCATGAGATCAATATCGTCTGCGAATCGAAGATTGCAGACTGGCCTTCCCCTATTGTGATTGTGGTCTTGAAGTCAAGGAGGGCCTCCTGCATGATGTTCTCCAGGAACACGTTGAAAAGAACGGGGGATAGCGGGCAGCCTTGTCGAACTCCAACTGAAGTCCGGAAGAACTCCCCGATTTCTCCACCCATGAGGACTGCACTGTGGGAGCTGTCATACAGCGCCTGGATGACTTGAATCAGGTCCTCGTCGAAGCTATAGTCTCTCATGACTTGCCACAGAGCTTCTTGCCACACTCGGTCGAAGGCCTTCTTGAAGTCAATGAAGTTGTTGTAGAGCTGTAGCTGATGTTGGAGATGCTTCTCTATGAGCATTCTGATGTTGAAGATCTGCTCGACAGTGCTTCGACCTGGTCTGAATCCTGCCTGTTTCTTCTGATAGGATTTCTTCTGCTTGTGGTTTCAGTCTGTTCAAGGCAATGCGTAGCATAACTTTGCTTGGATGCTTATCAGACTGATTGTTCTGTAATTTTGGCACTTTCTTCAGGTCTCCCTTCTTTGGAAGTGGAACTATGATGGATTGGGTCCACTGTTCAGGCCACTCTTTGCTGGTCCAGATGCGTTTGGCAGATGATTGTTAATGCCTTGATCATCTCTGGGCCTCCGTTCTTGATGAGCTCAGCCGGGATGTTGTCAATCCCTGGTGACTTGCCTCCTTTCAGGGATCTTACTGCTTCTTCTACCTCTTCCTCCAGCACCTGTGTGCTTTCGGGATCTGATGGTCTGGGATCTTGCTCGTGAAGTTTGTTCGGATCAGCCTTCAGCTTGTAGTTGTACAGGTCTCTGCAATATTCTGTCCATCTCTTCATGATAGTGGCGCTCTCTGTAAGGACTGACCCCTCTTTGTCTTCAATAACGGAGGTCTTTGGCTGCTGGGACTTGGTTAGTACCTTGATGGTCTGGTACGCCTCTTTGCTGTTTCCTTTCGCCATTGCCTTCTCAACCTTGGAGCATTGTTCTGACATCCAGTTCCCCATGGCCTCAGTCATCTTCTTCTTGATTGACCTGTTGACTGTTCTATATTCTTCGGCCGTTTCTGGGTTTTTGTTCTTCACTGGCTTTAGCTCCCTACGTTGGTCGCACAGGTCCAGGATATCGTTGGTAACCCACGGTTGGTTCTTTTTCCTCTCTTTCCCAAGGATCTCCAGCGCTGTCTCCTGAATGGTCTTGCTGAAGGTCTCAGTGAGGTTGTCGATGTCATCTTGAAGGAAATTCAATGCTGCGAACGCACCTTGAAAATCTTGTGCACACGTTAAAACCCATTCCGCTTTTCGGAAGAGTAGGCCATTGTGTGTCGGTACGAACGGATGACAAAATTGACAAAACTGCATACACACGGTGACTGAATGTAAGAAAGCACGTGTGTTTATTCCATTATCCTCGAAATAAAAGAATAGAATAAAGAATAAATCTCTCTCTCTCTCTCTCTCTCTCTCTCTCTCTCTCTCTCTCCGACGACACACACACATATACATGCACGCACACGCACACAACACACACACAACACACACACACACACACACACACAACACACACACACACACACACACACACACACACACTACATTAAGCTCTAAACAATACCACGGAAACGTAGACAGCAGGCATGATTGTTTATGGCAAACTGATTCGTCTAGCCTCTGTATCATTTTCCTATTAGGATAAAAAACCATATTCCCAACAGAAACAAACGTTGGCGCTCTGTGTGTGTGTGTGTGTGTGTGTGTGTGTGTGTGTTTGTATGTATGTTTGTATGTAGATAGATAGATAGATAGATAGATAGATAGATAGATAGATAGATAGATAGATGGATGGATGGATGGATAGATAGATAGATAGATAGATAGATAGATAGATAGATAGATAGATAGATAGATAGATAGATAGATAGATAGATAGATAGATAGATAGATAGATGAATGGATGGATGGATGGATTAGATAGATAGATAGATAGAAAGAAAGAAAGAAAGAAAGAAAGAAAGATAGATAGATAGATAGATAGATAGATAGATAGATAGATAGATAGATAGATAGATAGATAGATAGATAGATAGATAGATAGATAGATAGATAGATAGATAGATAGATAGATAGATAGATATAACTGGAGCTTCTGGGACGTTGCATAAAAGATGACACTTTGGTTCGTGTCGTATTTTGCCCCAGGTTCTTCATCTCATCTTCATTTATCTCCTGTATCCTCTGAAGTCGAAGTATGGCTGCCTTGCTAGCGATGTACTCAAAAAACAGTCATACACGCAAACTCTTCACTCATTGGGCAATTTCAATCTCACAGTGATTCCCAGGTGGGGTGAGTGAGTCAGAGTGCACATTCTTGGTGACCCCCAGAGCATTTAATTGGGGAACGCACAGCAACAACAACAGCAGCATCCTTTTTCTGCTGTGACCAAAAACAATAGACAGAATATTCTTACAGCTATGTCCTCTCAACACCAACATTGTGATAGCCTACGAATACTAACACTAATACCATCCAGAGACATTCTTCTAGGCTTGTTTTACTCATCAAAACCAAATTGTAGACCACTGCTTTGGTAAGATTTTATGTGCGTACAAATCTGCTTTTCTCACACACTTTAGTACATCACACCACAACACAGTTTACGTCTTGCCTGCGTATAAACCAAAAAATAAAACTGATTTTATTGTGAAAAATAAAACCGAATGAAAGTGTGTACGAATAGCGTGGAAGAGTTGAAAAAGCTGCTTTGGATGAGTTGATTGGAACGTGTTTCTTAATTCAAGTGAGAAATGTTGATGGAGTGACTGAGGCTGTGCATACATATATTTATTTCTGTGAAAATATTTTCATTCCGCACAAAAAAGTGAAAATATTCCCCCAACAGCAAGCCCTGGGTGACGAAATTATTAGAATTATACATGAATGCAAAAGAAAATTGTGTTTCAAAGTGGTGATGGAATTATTCTAAGAGCATTACAAAAGAAATCACTCGTCACCTTGAAATAACCCCCCTCCCCCCAAAAAAAAAAAAAATCCACATTTGCATTTACTGATGCCTACCAGTAGCTAAATGTAAAAACTAAACTTGTCATTGTTGTTGAGCGCATTATAAGCTTTTAAGCTTGTTAGCTGCTCTAGTATAAGTGGGTATATGTATGTTGTTCTTTGAATAAAACTGTTTAAACCAAACCAACAAAACAAAACAAAAACCCATAAAAACTTAGTCTACTGAGTCCATCTAACGCATCCATCATTTTTCCACCAAAACAATCATGAAATCATTCTCTCATAAAGATAAGAATCATGAGGTCTTCCTTAGGAACCAGGATCCAGGAATAAACGATGAAGGGTGGGTGGGGGGGGGGGGGGACGGGGATGAGGGTAGCTTTGATGGCTCACATCAAAAACAGTCCCTGTCCTGTGAGTTCCTATTTTGCTTCGGTCTTTCTCTCTCGATGTATAGGTCAGTGCCATTTCTATGAGCAAAGTTATGGTCTCATTTCTTTCGAGGTACTCTCTCTCTGACTCTCTGTCTCTGCCTCTGTCTCTGTCTATGTATGTCTCTTCTCTCTCTCTCTCTCTCATCTCTCTCTCTCTCTCTCTCTCTCTCTCTCTCTCTCTCTCTCTCTCTCTCCTCTCTCACTCTATCTATCTATCTATCTATCTATCTATCTTCTCTTCATTACTCACTCTCAAGGGATCATTTCTTGTAGGTAATCTCTCTCTCTCTCTGTTCATTGCTCTCTGTCTCTGTCTCTCTCTGTCTGTTTCTCTCTCTCTCATTGGATCATTTCTTCGAGGAAAATCTCTTTCTGTTTATTGCTCTCTGTCGCTGTCTCTGTGTCTTTCTGTCTGTATGTCTGTCTCTGTCTCTGTCTCTGTCTCTGTCTGTCTTTTCTCTCTCTCTCCTCTCTCTCTCTCTCTCTCTCTCTCGGTTGTTTCTGTGTTTTCTGTTCTGCTTTCTTTCTTACTTGTTGCTACTTTTTTCTTTTCTCTCTCTTTCTTCGGTGATTGTTGTGGGGATTTTTTGTAGATATTTTTTTCCGTAAGCTGTGTAAGTGTATTGCTATGGGCTTTATTTTATTTTATTTTATTATCATATATATCATTAAGGGCGGGGACTGGATGTTAAAAAGCACATGGGTGCTTATTCATTATCCTCGAAATAAAAGAATTTGTCATTGTCATTGTCTCTCTCTCTCGCTCTCTCTCTCTCTTCATTGTTCTCTCTCTCAAAATACCATAGTCATGAACAGTACCCTCGAAACGCCATCATCATAAACGAGAGACCTCTTAGCTTTCCCACTTAAGTTAGAGACTCTCTCTGTCTCTGTCTCTCTCTCTGTCTCTGTCTCTGTGTCTCTCTCTGTGTCTCTCTCTGTGTCTCTCTCTCTGTCTCTCTCTGTCTCTGTCTCTCTCTGTCTCTCTCTCTGTCATTCTTTGTGGCTTCCTGGCCTGTTTTTCATTACTTTTTTTAATAGTGCTTGATATACTGTAGTCTGCCAAGGGGGCTGGACGGTGATTTCATCCACAGTGTAATGTCAACCTGTATTGGGCAATTTTATTTGTGTAGGTGGGTAGGTAGATTGGTTGATAGGTAGGTAGATTGGTTGGTTTTGTTGGTAGGTAGGTAGATTGGTTGGTTGGTTTGGTAGTAGGTAAGTGGGTAGATTGGTTGGTTTGGTAGGTAGGTAGGTGGGTAGATTGGTTGGTTGGTAGGTAGGTAGGTAGGTTAGTAGGTAGTTAGGCATGTGTGTAGGCAGGTGTGTAGGCAGGTATGTAGGCAGGTAGGTAGGTAATTAGGTAGATAGGTAGGTAGGTAAGTAGTCAGGTAAGTAGATAGGTTTGATGTTCTTCCTTTGCAATTGCTAATTGACTTGGGTGCTGACTGAATGACCAGCTGACTGACTGGCTGTCATTGTGTTTGTTTTGTTTTCTGCTCTTTTCTTTTCTTTTTTTCTCTCTTTTTTTTGGGGGGAGGCATAATTGAAACCTAATAGGTGTACGAAAGTATCATAATAAGTGAATAATGTAGAAATACAAGAGCAAACAAAATTTAAAAAAACGCCAGTATCATTTAGTCAGGTTTAGCAGGTAGGTTGACCCGTTTTGTTAGGGTGTTACACCATACACAGCCTCTGCGGCTACAAGAAAAGATATAAATATATCAGCTGAGAACAAAACTGATGAACAAAAACCTCTCAATTTGATCATCTTAAAGCATAAGAACATGTTCATGTAGGCTTTGGCATTTTTTTTTTGTACATCAATAACTGACAATGCTTTCTGATTTGTCTAAACACTGCTTTGGGAGTAGTCATTTGGTACCAAAAAGGCCACCAAACTATCCAAATATAAAGTCACTTGGTAGCAAAAGGCCACCAAATTATCCCAACAGACAGTCACTTGGTAGCAACATGGCCACCAAATTATCCAAATATAAAGTCACTTGCTACCAAAATGGCCACTAAAATTCAACAACAGAGAGTCACTTGGTACCAAAATGGCCACCAAATTATCCTAACAGAAAGTCACTTGCTACCAAAAAGGCCATCAAAGTATCCCACATAAAGTCACTTGCTAACAAAAAGGCCACCGAAGTATCCAAAAACAGTCGCTTCGTACCAAAAAGGCTACAAAGGTATCCCAGAAAGTGACTTAGTACTAGAAAGGTCACCAAATTATCCCAACAGAAAGTCACTTAGTACTAGAAAGGTCACCAAATTATCCCAACAGAAAGTCACTTAGTACTAGGAAGGTCACCAAATTATCCCAACAGAAAGTGACTAGGTACCAAAAAAAGGCTACCAATGTGACAAAGCATAAAGTCGCTTGGTATACCGCAGTAGCCACTAAGGCAGCCCAACAGAAAGTCACTTCCACCAGCTACCTTGCTGCAGTGGTTAGTGCCTTGGATTAAGGACTGGAAGTTCGCAGGTTCGAATCCTATAGGGTTGTTTTTTTTCGAACTCCGGCCTGCTCCTACCCAGAGTGAGTTTGCTACGGGTTCATAAGGAAGACTGGGCCCACACAGTCGAGCTCCATCCACTTTTGTGATTTACAGAGTGTTGCTGAAAAGTACCTGACCAGCACAGCAGCTGTCTGTATCTTTGGGGCCCAATTGACGCAAGTATATATATATAATATATATAAAATATATATATATAATATATATATATATAATAATATATAGAGAGAGAGAGAGAGAGAGAGAGAGAGAGAGAAAGAGAGATAGATAGATAGAGAGATAGATAGAGAGATAGATAGATAGATAGAGAGAGAGATAGAGAGATAGAGATAGATAGATAGATAGATAGATAGATAGATAGAGATAGAGAGAGAGAGATAGATAGATAGATAGATAGAGAGAGATAGATGGATAGATAGATAGATAGATAGATAATAGATGATAGATAGATAGATAGATAGATGAAGATAGAGAGAGAGAGAAAGAGAGAGAAAAGAAAAGAGAGGGGAATAGAGAGATAGAGAGATAGAGAGAGAGATAGATAGATAGATAGATAGATAGATAGATAATCGATCGATAGATAGATAATAGTTTAGTAGATAGATAGATAGATAGATAGATAGATAGATAGATAGACAGACAGACAGATAGATAGATAGATTAATAGAGAGAGAGAGAGAGATATATATATATATATATATAAGAGAGAGAGAGAGAGATAGATAGATAGATAGATAGATAGATAGATAGATAGATAGATAGATAGATAGATAGATAGATAGATAGATAGATAGATAGATCTAAAGCGTAGAGCCCAGCCCTGTCACGTAGTCTCAAAGCAGATGTACTTCTATAGCAGCACTGTTACATCATCCTCATTGTCATCATGGATCATCATGCACTAAAAAAAAACAACTGTCTCTTGTTCAATGACTGACAGAAGATAACGCAGCATCATAAAAAAAAATCACTTAGTAGCAACAACAACAAAAAGGCCACGAAAAGCATCCTGACAGAAAATCCGTTCCCATCTGCTGTTTAGAGAAAAAGTATTGAGAGGAAGGCCAACACCGGATTATCAACCTCTGCCAGGTACAAGCACTGACCAACAACATGGGGCTTTCCTCTTAGATCCGCTGGACAAACCGACCCCCTGTGATGTAAGTGGGTGGAGTGACCGCTGGAGAAAACAGGGACAGATGGACACGACTGGTGTTTCTTCTGGGGATGAAGGTGTTTACTCTTGCTGATAATACACCTTGAAAGGACGCGTTTTAGTTCTGAGTGGGCGGCGTTTTCCGTCCAGGGGGAAATTCCGTGAGGTGTAGTACATGTATTCATTCTACTGTACGACCTTGATGGATGTTAGAGCTGTGTGGTTAAAACCTTGCCTCTGCCCTTGTTGCCCTGCAGCATTCCAGTGAGCATACAGTCATCCAGTATGTTATTTAGTTTAGATAGGTTTATTTATCAAACAGAGTATATTGCATATAATTTATATGAACAACAATCAGCAGCTGCATAACACTAAGCTTAACACTTACGTTGTGTTCAGAGAACATCATTAGTATGAGACTATAACCGAGGCCTCGTGTGCGAACGCATGCAGAACATCTTGCGCACACGTTAAATCCTGTTCCGCTTTTCGAAAGAGTAGGCCATTGTGTGCCGGTGGGAACAGATGACAAAATTTACAAAACCGCATACACAGGGGACTGGATGTATAAAAGCACATGAGTGCTTATTCCATTATCCTGCATATTTAAAAAAGAAAAGAAAAAGAAGTAAAAAAAAGAACAGTGAGTTCTTTTACAAAGCAGCATCAATGCCAACGAGGAAGCTGACCTACTATCGAAAGTAGAAGATGCGATGCTTCAAGAGAAGCCGAAAGTGAAGTATGAATAATCGAAGACAATAATGAAGGAAAAGCAAAAAGGGGAAGATTTGATTTTATTTTTAATCTTTTATTTCAAGGATAATGGAATAAGCACTTGTTTGCTTTTTTTCATCCAGTCCCCGTGTGTATACAGTTTTGTAAAGTTTGGTTTCAGCAGCACCCTAATTTCAACAGTAATGATGACTACTACCTCCTGCCCAGAGAAGACCAAGTAACAATTGTGAGGCTGAGGACTGGACACTGCAGACTCAGGCATCACATGTTGACCAAGTTCCACATTAGTAATTCTGAGGCGTGCCCCTGTGGTACTTCTCCCGTGACAGTGGAACACTTCCTCCAGACCTATCTGTCCAACACACCAAAACC
>CM054136.1:83757850-83762850 GCA_028751875.1 Rapana venosa | reverse complement strand
CACACACACACACACTCTCTCTCTCCCTCTCTCCCTCTTCCCCTTTCTCCCTCTCCTCTCTCCCCTTTCTCTCACACAACAAAACCACCCCACCACACAACAAAACCCAAACGCGCGCGCGCGCGAGGGCACACTCACACACACACTCTCTCTCTTTCTCTCTATCTCTCTCTCTCTCTCTCTCTCTCTCTCTCTCTCTCTCTCTCTCTCACACACACACACACACACACACACACACACACACACACACACACACACACACACACACACACACACACACACACACACTTCGGATGAGACTATAAACCGAGGTCCCGTGTGCGAAAACACGCAGAACATCTTGCGCATACGTTAAATCCTGTTTCGCTTTTCGGAAGAGTAGGTCATTGTGTGCCGGTGGGAACAGATGACAAAATTTACAAAACCGCATACACACGGGGACTGGATGGGAAAAATAGCATACGAGTGCTTATTCCATTATCCTTGATATAAAAGAATAAATAAATAAATAAATAAATATGTCCTTCTCCCTCTCTCTCTCTCTGTCTCTCTCATACACACACACACACACACACACACACGCGCGCACGCACACACGCACACACACACACACAAACACTTACACACGCACACACACACACACACACACACACACACACACACACACACAGGTGGTAGAGATACAGAGAGAGAACAAGACAGATAGAAACACAGACACAGCACCACAAAACGCAAAACTTGAAGAGAGAGAGAGAGAGAGAGAGAGAGAGAGAGAGAGAGAGAGAGAGAGAGAGAGAGAGAGAGAGAGAGAGAGACAGACAGACAGACAGACAGACAGACAGAAAGACAGAGAGAGATACAGTGACAGAGAGAGAGACAGACAGAGACAGAGAGAGACACGCACAGAGAGAAGACAACACAAAAAAAACACTTATTATGCTCAGATAGTGGCTGACCGTTTCAGAAGCAGTTCTGGCTTTTTTGGCATCGCCAGTTGGTAGATAGAGTCCGTATAGTGCTAGGATTTAATCAAACTCAGCTGAGCACACTTCTTGAGCAAACTCCTCCTTTTGTCGTCTAAAGGCTGGAAGCGGGTCCAGTATTGGGTTTCTCTATAGTAGTGGACACAAACTAGTCACACTGACCGGTGGTCATTGAGAGAGAGAGAGAGGGAGGGAGGGAGGAAGACGGGGAGAGGGAGAGAGGTGGGGAAGAGAGAGAGGGAGAGAGAGAGGGGGAGAGAGAGAGGGAGAGAGGAGGGAGAGAGAGAAGGAGAGAGAGAGGGGAGAGAGAGAGGGAGAGAGAGAGAGAGAGGTGGGGGGAGAGAGGTGGGGGGAGAGAGAGAGGGAGAGAGAGGAGGGAGAGGGAGAGAGAGAGAGGGGGGAGAGAGAGGGAGAGAGAGGGAGAGAGAGGAAGAGAGAGAGGGAGAGGGGAGAGAGAGAGGGAGAGAGAGAGGGTGAGGGAGAGAGAGAGGGAGAGAGAGAGGGAGAGAGAGAGGAGAGAGGGAGGGCGAGAGAGAGGGAGAGAGACAGAGAACTAACAGGTGCTGGAACTGAGTGATTAAGAACCGTGTTGGATCGGTGTTCTAGAGGTAACGCGCCTGCCTAGAAAGCGAAAAGTCCGGGGTCCGGGTCGGAAGTGTGCGGTGGTTCAAATCCCGTATGGACCCGAAACTGACCCCCCCCCCCCCCCCCCCCCCCCCATCCATTAGACCATGAGTCGTGGTCTGGGTGCTAGCCTTTCGAATGATACGATAAACCGAGGTCCTGTGTGTTACATATAATTATTTAGCACACGTAAAAGAACCCACCGCAACAAGAGAGTTCTCCCTGGCAAAATTCTGAAGAAAAAAATCCACTCTGATAGGGAAACAAATACAGTTGCAGACAGGAAAAAGAAAAGAAATAATGGGGTGGCGCTGCTCTTGTAGCGACGAGCTCTCCCTAGGGAATGCAGCCCCAATTCCACGCAGAGAAATCTGCCGTGACTTAAAGTGGTATAACAGTATTTTTAAAAGTGTAATTTCAACATCGTAGTCTATGAAGTGGTGAGTTAGATTATCGGCAGCCTGGAATAATAATAATAATAATAATAATAATAATAATAATAATAATAATAATAAATGGAACTTATATAGCGCTATATCTTGCAAAGACAAATCAAAGCGCATGCATTCAACCAAACCCTACACAGTCATACAACCAATATTAAGGATGGGGGAGTTGTAGAGTCTCCCAAGCAGTTCCCACCTTCCAGTACCTGAATTCGCTATCTGTATTCAAATCCACATGCAGCAGATCAATAATTACGCAGGTTAAAGATCTCGCAAATCATAATAATATCAGAGTGTGGTGGGTTAGGGAAACGCAACACGAACATACCCAGTATACATCTTGTACCCCAAAACATAACGAACTGCTTTAAAGTGAGAATTTTCTTTGTTTCGGTTATTCGGCTAGAGCTCCGAGGTTCACCAATGGTGAGATTTTGCAGTATGTGACCGTTATTAGGCCACCATGAGGACAAACTCGGAATGGATTGAGGGAGTCAATATGATTGGTATCACTGTGTCTTTCAGTATAGTGTTTGACGTTCGTGGGATGGTCAAAGTGTTTTTGACTCGACTTGACTTGACTCGAGACCAGCAGGCAGACCTCCTGCAGAGCTACAAGCACAGAAGAAGACCAGGAACAAAGCATTCCACCCAATAAGGGAAGACAGAGAGAGAGGAGAGAGAGAGAGAGAGAGAGAGAGAGAGAGAGAGAGAGAGAGAGGGGGAGAGACAGAGAGAGAGAGACAAAAAGAGAGGCAAAGACAGAGAGAGATAGAGAGGAGAGAGACAGAGAGAGAGAGAGGGATAGAGTGGGGAGAGAGGGGGGAGAGAGAGAATGACAATGACAATGATATTTTTTCTAGGATAATGATTAAGCACCCATGTGCTTTTTTACATCCAGTCTCCGCCTTTAGGGATAATGAAATAAACCCTATACCCATATACTCTCACACAGTAGAGAAAGAGAGACAGATAGAGAGACAGAGAAAGAAAGAGACAGAGACACAGAGAAAGAGAAAGACAGAGAGAAAGAGAAAGAGAGGCAGAGAGACAGAGAGACACTTTTTTATTTTATTCTTTTATATCGAGGATGATGGAATAAGCACATTTGTGCTTTTTTGCATCCAGTCCCCATGTGTATTCGATGTGTAAATTCTGTCATCTGCTCCCACCGGCACACAATGGCCTACTCTTACGAAAAACGGAACAGGATTTAACGTGTGCGCAAGATGTTTTGCGTGCGTTCGCACACGGGACGTCGTTTTATAGTCTCATCCGAAGGACTTTTGGGGAGAGTGGAGGCTGCACTGATGTTAACTCCAGGGGAAAATACCCCCTTGAACGGGAATCGAACCCGGGTCGTCAGATTGCGAGCGCAATGTTCTGACCACTAGGCTATCCCGTCCAGGGAGACAGATAGAGAAGAGAGAGAGAGAGAGAAGAGAGAGAGAGAGAGAGGAGAGAGAGAGGGGAAGAGAGAGAGAGAGAGAGGGGAGGGAGAGACACATAGACACAGAGACACAGAGAGGGAAGAAAGAGAGAGACACAGAGACAGACAGACAGACAGAGAGGGAGGGAGGGAGGGGGGGAGACACATAGACACATAGACACAGAGAGGGAGAAAGAGAGAGACACAGAGACAGACAGACAGACAGAGAGGGGGAGGGAGGGAGAGACACATAGACACAGAGACACGGAGAGGGAGAAAGAGAGAGACACAGAGACAGACAGAAGACAGACAGACAGACAGACAGACAGACAGACAGACAGACAGAAGAGAGAGAGAGAGAGAGAGAGAGAGAGAGAGAGAGA
Organism: Rapana venosa; assembly: GCA_028751875.1. Lineage (NCBI taxonomy): Eukaryota > Metazoa > Mollusca > Gastropoda > Neogastropoda > Muricidae > Rapana > Rapana venosa. The sequence goes on along the minus strand of CM054136.1, from coordinate 83,758,985 downwards.
GAGAGAGAGAGAGAGAGAGAGGAGAGAGAGAGATGACCAAACAGGAGGGAAGTGGACGGACTTGCCGAATCAGTCTTTGGTCGTTAACCTGCCACTACTGTTTGCCAGCCCCGGTGCGTGTAGCGGTCAGCCACAAGTAGTCTGCGAGCATTCAGCAACGATACCCGATTTTCCTTCACCACCACCCCTCAACGTCTTGTGGTTGTGTGGAGAGAGATCAATACACAGGCACTCGCTTCGGGTCCCAGGCTTCTGGCCACAGTTCTTCCGAGTTTAATAATAATAATAATAATAATAATAATAATAATAATAATAATAATAATAATAATAATGATGTATGGAATTTATATAGCGCTGAATCTTGTAAAGCAACAAATCAAAGCGCTTGAACGTTTAAACGACTATACTACCACCACTACCTTGATCATTTTATTTTATTTTTATTTTCATTCTTATATTTCGAGGATAATGGAATAAGCACTCGTGTGGGGGTTTGTTGTCATCCAGTCCCCGTATGTATGCAGTTTTGAAAGTTATGTTATCCGTTCTCACCGGCACAGAATGGCCTGCTCTTCCGAAAAGTGGAAACGGGTTTTAACGTGTGCGCAAGATGTTCTGCGTGCGTTCGCACACAGGACTTCGGTGTATATATAGTCTCATCCGAAAGACTTTTGGGGGTAGTGGAGTCGGCACTGATGTTAACTCACGAGGGAAAGTCCTCTTGACCGAGAATCGAAACCGGGTCAGCAGATCAGGAATACATCACTCTAACCACCAGGCTGTCCCGTCCCCCCATTGATAACTAATCCTGCCTCCACCACTACTACTACTATCGCCACCATCATCATTACCACCACAACACACCAAAAGCATTAGAACTACTAGGATAACCGATTTGATTACCACCACTACCACTACCATCACCACCACCACATCATCATCACCCCTCCCTCCTACCAAACAACAATCGCCACCACTACCACCACCACGCACTGAAGCATTATAGCTACTAGGATAATCGATTTCATTGCCACCACCACCATCATCATCATCATCATACCCCCCCCCCCCCCTCCTACCAAACAACAATCGCCACCACTACCACCACCACGCACTGAAGCATTATAGCTACTAG
>CM054136.1:83745350-83755350 GCA_028751875.1 Rapana venosa | reverse complement strand
GAGAGAGAGAGAGAGAGAGAGAGAGAGAGAGAGAGAGAGAGAGAGAGAGAGAGAGAGAGAGAGAGAGAGAGAGAGAGAGAAGAACATATAAAGAAAAAGCATGGGTGGAGAGAGTGGGGAGGATTAGAATATTAGAAGAAAATGAGGGGGGAGGGGGAGGGTGTTCCAGCTTTTTGCTGCGTTGACAAAACAGAATGTTGCCCGTAAATGAAAGTGTGCAGTTTTATTTCACTCTCTGAAGGTTTGACAAAAAAGGTAAAGGAGTCCCATAACCTATGTGGTCGTAGGGGAGCAAGACATCAGAGACCTCAACTTCTCCAGGAACCAGCATATTGAGGGCAGCGCCCATCTCCTTTCCCTCGCTGATTTACCTTCCCTGACCCTAAAGAGGCAGGTACCAATTCACACCTGGGTGAACTGAGAGACTGTACTGAAGCCAAGGCGCGCAAACGGTCACCCATCCAAGTGGTGACCGCGCTCGATGCTGCTTAACATTGGCTGGGGGAAAGCGAGTGCTCCGACCACTGACAAAAAACAGTATTCATTATTCCTAAAAGTGAAACTGTTCTCATTAATTCCTTAAAGATTGGGTTTTATAAGCCACCACACCATTTTCTGTTATCTGATGATTTCTAGACCTGTTGAGCTGCTTTCTTTCTTCTCCTGCGTCGAACGCTCAGACAGCAACTATTGTTGTCTTCTATATAAGAGCAAATATGCTTTGCGCCACCGTTAAGCGCCTATCAAGTCAGGCCCAACGCATCCGTCTTCGGCGAGGGAAACAATTATCTTTTAAGTACTTTCTATTTTAAAAACAAAAGAAGAATACTGGACCAGGAAGGCAGAAAAAAGACAAGAAGGAAGAGACAGGAAGAAAAATAACACGGGATAAAGAAAAGAGGGAATTCCTAGCGCAGAATGTTCAGAAGGTAGGGATGATAGTTATACTGACGGGCCTCTGGCATCCCAACAGGGGAACATTATTTCTAGTGATTAATTTCCCACTCTAAGCTTCTCGTTGTCGCCATTGTCATTCTTCTGGTGGTGGTGGTGGTGGTGGTGGTGGTGGTGGTGGTGGTGGTGGTGGTGGTGGTGGTGGTCATGGTAGTGGTCATGGTGGTGGTGGTCATGGTGGTGTGATTATTTTTCCACTTTAAGCTCCTAATTGTCACCATTGTCATGTTTCTCCTAGCGGTGGTGGTGGTGGTGGTGGTGGTGGTGGTGGTGGTGGTGGTGGTGGTGTGCACTGTTTCTTTTTTGTTTTTCGTATGTCTTTTTTTAATCTCTTTTTTAATTTTGTGAACATTTTTCTCCTCGGAAAAAGATAAGGACAATGATACAGAAATGTACACAGAAAGACACAAATCAAAAATTTATGTTTCTTGTTTTAAATCAAGATTTTTCAGATTCCATACCAGAGCAGCTTATTCCGTTTACACTAGTTTGTCTTGTTTCCCCATCAAACTACTGACCGATATATTAGTTCCTCATAAATCAGAACTTTTCTTTTTCTTTCTTTCTTTTTTTTTGCTGCCTGATCTTCTGTGACGTTCCCGTCCTGCTGTCCCTTACTCCGTTCATCTCAATCTCCCATAAAACAAAACTTTATTTCTTTTTTTTTTCATTTTATTCTTTTTATATCGAGGATAATGGAATAAGCACTTATGTGCTTTTTTACATCCAGTCCCTGTGTGTATGCGGATTTGTGAATTCTGTCATCTGTTCCCACCGGCACACAATGGCCTACTCTTATGAAAAGCGGAACAGGATTTAACGTGTGCGCAAGATGTTCTGCGTGCGTTCGCACACGGGGCCTCGTGTTTATAGTCTCATCCGAAGGACTTAGGGGAAGAGTGTGGTCTGGAATTGTTCAGAGTGTTTCCTCATAAACCTTAAGGGTCACGATTTTTTCCAGAGTGTTTTCTTCATAAAAGCTTAAAGGTCATGATATTGTTCAGAGTGTTTTCTTCATGAAGCTTAAAGGTAATATTTTTCCGAGTGTTTTCTTCATAAACCTTAAAGGTCATGATATTGTTCAGAGTGTTTTCTTCGTAAAGCTTAAAGGTCATGATATTGTTCAGAGTGTTTTCTTCATAAAGCTTAAAGGTCATGATATTGTTCAGAGTGTTTTCTTCATAAAGCTTAAAGGTCATGATATTGTTCAGAGTGTTTTCTTTATGAAGCTAAAAGGTCATGATATTTTTAGAGTGTTTCTTCATAAAGCTTAAAGGTCACGATATTTTTTCAGAGTGTTTTCTTCATAAATCTTAAAGGTCATGATATTTTTCATAGTGTTTTCTTCATAAAGCTTAAAAGGTCATGATATTTTTCAGAGTGTTTTCTTCATAAAGCTTAAAAGGTCATGATATTTTTTAGAGTGTTTTCTTCATAAAGCTTAAAAGGTCATGATATTTTTCAGAGTGTTTTCTTCATGAAGCTTAAAAGGTCATGATATTTTTCAGAGTGTTTTCTTCATAAAGCTTAAATGTCTTGCATGTTCCCCTTTAAAGAACAGATGACAGAATTTCACAAAACCGCATACACACGGGGACTGGATGTAAAAAAAACCCACATGAGTGCTTATTCCATTATCCTCGATTTAAAAGAATAAAATTAAAATAAAATAAAAAAATAATAAAAATTAAAGATAGACTCCGGTCCCAGCAATAATGAATGTGGACCTTTGATAGCCAACTTTTATAAAAAGCATTACCTCTCCAGTAACTCCTATAATATTTTGCTTTTAGTCTTTCCATCTCCATCTATAGTCCAGTGCCAGTGATGTAGACAAAGTTATTGGAACACCACTACCACCACTAACTCCCCACCCCCCATGCACACACACACACACACACACACACACACACACACACACACACACACACACACACACACACACACACACACCCTTCTCCCTCTTCCCTTCGCCAAAATTCCATCTCCATATCTTCGCCATGAAAAAAATGGACCTATTTTCAACTTAATGAAAAGACCCGGTCTCTTAGTCATTTCTGTCTGCTATGTTGGGGTTCTTTTGGTTTGGTTTGGGTTTTTTGTAGGGTAGGATATTTTGTGGTGTAAACTAGTACGGCTTTTAGGGCTGGTCATATTATAGTCAACACTGTGATGTCAATGTGGTGGTGGTGGTGGTGGTGGTGGTGGTGGTGGTGGTGGTGGTGGTGGTGGTGTACACAATCAATGGGCAGGTAAGTAGGTAGTTTGGTAGAGATTTATGATAGTAGGTAGACAGAGGTAGGTAGATGGATAAGCAGATATAGGCACGTAGGTACAAAGGTGGGTTAAGTACGTGAAATAGGTAGGTAGGTAGGTAGGTAAGTAGATATTTATTTTATTTATCTTTTCTTTTATTTAGAGGAGAATAGAAAAAGCACTCATGTGTGGGTTTTTTTATCCAGTCTCCGTGTGTATGCAGTTTTGTACATTTTGTCATTCGTTCCCACCGGCACACAATGGCCTACTCTTCCGAAAAGCGGAACGAGTTTTAACGCGTGCGCAAGATGTTCTGCATGCGTTCGCACACGGAACCTTGGTTTATAGTTTCGTCCGAAGGATATGGGTAAGTAGGTAGGTAGGTAGGTAGGTAGGTAGGTAGGTAGGTAGGTAGGTAGGTAGGTAGGTAGGTAGGTTGACAGAGTTCTTGGTAGGTAAGTAGAAAGGTTTGTGTGAAAGCAGCTAAATGTTTACCATTTGGCTGGTTGGCTGGTTGGCTGGCTGGTTGGTTGGATGGTTGATAGGTTGGCTGGTTAGTTGGCTGGTTGGCTGGTTGGTTGGCTTGTTGGTTGGCTGGTTGGTTGGCTGGTTGGTTGGTGTGGCTTGTTGGTTGCTGGTTGGTTGGCTGGTTGGTTGGTTGTCTGGTTGGTTGTCTGGTTGGTTGGATGGTTGGCTGGTTGGTTGGTTGGTTGGTTGGTTGTTTGGTTGGCTGGTTGGTTGGTTGGTTGGTTGGTTGTCTGGTTGGTTGTCTGGTTGATTGGCTGGTTGGCTGGTTGGTTGGCTTGTTGGTTGGCTGGTTGGTTGATTGGTTGGTTGTCTGGTTGGTTGTCTGGTTGGTTGGCTGGTTGGTTGGTTGGTTGGTTGTCTGGTTGGCTGGCTGGCTGGTTGGTTGGTTGGCTCGTTCGTTTGTTGGCTCGTTCGTTCGCTGGTTGGCTGGTTAATTTGAAACATGTCAACTTTTCGATGATTGATTGGTCATCAGTTCTGCTCGGTAGTTTGTTGATCAGTTGATTGGCTGGTCAGCTATCTCGTTCAATAAACAATTGTAAGGTGACTGGTTGACTGACTTCCGTTACCTTGTGACATGGAATTCAACTGGTCAGTAATTCCACGTTTTTGTTAGCGTATTGACTGGTCAAGTATCTAGTTCAATAAACAATTGTAAGGTGACTGATTGACTTACTTTCCTTACTTTTTGACATTGAGTACAATTGGTCAGTAATTCCACGCTTTTGTTAGCGTTGGAGTAGGTATAGCCAGCAAGTGACTTGGACAAGGCAAATACGTTTAGATCTTGCATGAGAACATACATTTCTTAGATAAAACATAACAGAAAACTCAGCCACTAGCCATTGCTTAGACACTGGGTAACTTTACCACAGATTATTAGAAATAATATCTGTTTTGAGGCAGCTTGTAAACTTGTTGCTAAAAAATTATGTGAACCCTGGTTAAGACGTTTCCCTGCCAACAAGTTAAGCGTGAGGTTCTGGGTTCGATTCCCAGCCTCGCCCTTTCTTCCCAGTTTGACCAAAAAATCGAACTGAATGTCAAAGTCCTTCGGATGAGACTATAAACCAAGGTCCCGTGTGTGATCACATGCAGAACATCTTGCGGACACGTTAAATCCAGTTCCGCTTTTCGAAAGAGTAGGCCATTGTGTGCCGGTGGGAACAGATGACAAAATTTACAAAACCGCATACACACGGGGACTGGATGTAAAAAAGCACATGAGTGCTTATTCCATTATCCTCGATACAAAAGAATAAATAAATAAATAGATAAATAAATAAATAAATAAATAAACCCTTAGGGTTTGCTTCTCTTTTAACATATCTTTGCTACACCCCTTTAAGTCACGGCAGATTTCTCTGCGTGAAATTTGGGCTGCTCTCCCCCCGGGGGAGAGCTCGTCGCAACAAGAGCAGCGCCACCCGTTTTTGTTTCTGTTTATCGTCTCATACGAAAGACTAGCACCCACACCACCTCTCATGGTCTAATGGATGGGGTTAAAGTTTAGGGCCCAAACGGGGATCGAACCACCGAATGCTTCCGACCCGGACTTTTTGCTTTCTAGGCAGGTGTGTGTTACTTCTAGACCACTGATCCACCCAGATGGATATTGTGAAAACAAATACAGAGACACGTTTCTGAAAAACAGTTACTTAATGCTTTCATAGTCTTGATTTCAGAGAAACAAATGTGAGGAAATGGAATGGACACATGCAATATTCTATTTTAATCAAGATCAGTGTACCCAGAGATAATCAAGATAAGTGTATCCAGAGATAATCAAGATCAGTGTATCCAGACGTAATCAAGATCAGTGTATCCAGACGTAATCAAGATCAGTGTATCCAGAGATAATCAAGATCAGTGCATCCACTTTCGACAGAAAGTCTATTTGTGAACTGTAGTGCCATACATCAGTTGCTTCGGTTTTCAAGCTGAGATAGACAGCGGCTTGATACTCAGCGCTGTGCGGAGAACATAGCTAGCTGCAATCTCACAGAATGGAAACAATGACAACCGGACCTTCAAGTGTTGCTGAATACTCCAAGTAAGGTAGTTATAGTATCACAAAAAAGGGGGGGAAAAGGGGTGGCGCTGCTCTTGTGGCGACGCGCTCTCCCCGGGGAGAGCAGCCCGAATTTCACGTAATCTCGTGACTTAAAGTGGTATAAAACAAGAATACAATAAATAAATAAAAAGAATCGTGCACATTCCTGTTAAGAGTTGTTGATTTTTATGTCAGGAAGAATTTTTTTTACGTCCTTCATCCAGAGCTGTGAATTTCACCAATGGTGAGGTTTTTCATATGCGTGTCAGCAAAAATTTAAAATATAAGAGATCTTGCATAGACCCCATTCCAAAAGCGTTGATGCTGATAGATTGGTATCGAGCAGACAGGAAAATAGCCACGTGGACAATTAACACCACCACCCCTAACCTCACTACTCCTCCAAGCCGTTGGTGTAGACAGCCTGTGAGGTGAGGGTGTTCAATTGTGGCTGACTGACACTTGCAGTGTGTCAACACTGACCACAAACGTGGGACTTTGTCTGAAGCCCGTGGACAAACCTGGCGTCTGTGATCTGAAGTGCCATAATTATGGAAGTGAGCTTTGGACCAACAAGCATGGAAGTGACTTTTTAACAAAATCATGGACGTGACTTTTTGAAGAAAAAAACCAAACATGGAAGTGACTTTTTGAAGAAAAAAATGGAAGTGACTTTTTGAAAAAAACATGGAAGTGACTTTTTAACAAAATCATGGACGTGACTTTTTGAAAAAAACCATGGAAGTGACTTTTTGGAGAAAAAAAACCTGGATTGTTTTTTAAAGAAAAAACATGGAAGTCACTTTTGGAGAGAAAAAAACATGGAAGTGACTTTTTGAAAAAACATGGAAGTGACTTTTTGAAGAAAAAAAACATGGAAGTGACTTTTGACAGAAAACATGGAAGTGACTTTTGACAGAAAACATGGAAGTGATTCTTGGAGAAAAGAAAACCCATGGAAGTGACTTTTTGAGGAAAATAATGGAGGTGACTTTTTGAAAAAACCGTTGAAGTGACTTTTTGAAAAAAACCCGTTGAAGTGACTTTTTGAAAAAAACCCATGAAAGTGACTTTTTGAAAAAAAACCCCACATGGAAGTGACTTTTGGACAAAAAACATTGATGCGACATTTTGACAAAAAACAAGGAAGTGGCCTCTTACATAAAACAAGAAAGTTACTATTTGACAAAACATGGTAGTGACCTTTTGACAAAACATGGGTATAACCTTTTGACAAAACATGAAAGTGAGCTTTTCACAAAACATGGAAGTTAGCTTTTGACCAAGCATTGAAATGATCTTTTGACAAAACACGGAAATGAACTTTTGACCAAACATGGAAATGACCTTTTGAGAAAACATGGAAATGATCTTTTGACAAAACATGGAAGTTACCCTTTGACAAAACCATGGAATTAATTTTTTGACAAAACATTAAAATAACCTTTTGACAAAACATAGAAGTGACCTTTTGACAAAACATGAAGTTGACAAAACATGGAAGTGACCTGTGACAACAAGCATGGAAGTGACCTTTTGACAAAACATATAAGTGACCTTTTTGACAAAAAGCATAGGAGTGACCTTTTGACAAAACTTGAAAGTGACCTTTTGACAAAAGCATGGAAGCGATCTTTTTGACAAAAACATGGAAGTAAATTTTTGACAAAACATGGAAGTGACCTTTTGACAAAACATGAAAGTTACTTTTTTAATAAAACACTGGCAGCTGAACGCTTCCAGCTGTGCTATGGTGTGAAGATGTTGTCAATCTAGTTGTTCTAAAAGGTAAGGTAAAGGAGTCCCATAACCTATAAGGTCGTAGGGGAGCGAGGCATCAGAGACCTCACTTCTCTAGGGCCAGCATATTGAGGGCGGCGCCCATCTCCTCTCCCTCGCTGCTTTACCTTCCCTGACCTTTAAGAGGGCAGGTACCCATTTACAGCTGGGTGAACTGGGGGAACTGTACTGAAGCCAAGGCGCGCAAACGGTCACCCATCCAACTGGTAACCACACTCGACGCTGCTTAACTTGGCTGGGGGAAAGCGAGTGTAATCTAGATGTAATACATTTGTTAAAAGGTTTTCAGTACACACAGGGTTTTTTCTTCTTCTTTGTAGAATGCTATGACAGTGACTATTATTGTTGTCTGTCATAATTATGAGCGAAATTGGTATTGCCCTGTTGCTACTTTTCAAATCTCTCCTCTCTCTCTCTCACTCTCTCACTCTCTCTCTCCTCCTCTTCTCTCTCTCTCCTCTCATCTCTCACTCCTCTCATCGCTCTCTCCCTCTCTCTTCTCTCTCTTTCTCTCCTCTCTCTCTCTCCTCTCCTCATGAAGGCCTGGTGTTAAAGAATCCTTGGCTTATCCATTTACCCTCAATAACAACATTCGAGTTCGAGTTCTCTCTTTCTCTGTCTGCTATCTGTCTGTCTTGTCTGTCTGTCTGTCTGTCTGTTTCTTCTCTCTCTCTCCTCTCTCTCATTCTCTCTCTCTCTCATCTCTCCTCTCTCTCTCTCTCCTCTCTCTCATCTCTCTCTCTCCTCTCTCCTTGTTGAAATGATTAAAAAGTGTGTGTGTGTGTGTGTGTGTGTGTGTGTGTGTGTGTGGTGTGTGTGTGTGTGTGTGTGTGTGTGTGTGTGTGGATTGCATTGACAAGGCAAATAATGCTTAAAAGGAGCATATTATGTCTATACTGATGTTAACTTGAGAAGTGCCATGCTTATAGGGACCAAACACAAAGTCACTTCCATCACAACAGCTTCAATAGAAGTCGGCAATACGTCTGTCCCTCTATCCACTGCAGTTAAATATTATGGGGTAGTTATCGATAACACACTCTCCATGCAAAAATTCATCACCCAAACCTGCCAGTCGTGCTTCTATCAATTACGGCGCATTAGTGCAGTTCGAAAGTATCTGTCCACTGATGCAACATCCCAACTAGTCACGTCTCTCATTCTCTCACGTCTGGACTATTGCAATTCTCTTCTGGCTGGTCTGCCAGCATCATCTATGCACCCTCTTCAACGTATACAAAACTCCGCAGCTCGACTAGTCCTCAGAAAGACAAAATCTGAGCACAGTACTCCTCTCTTGCGATCTCTCTACTGGCTGCCCGTGCCACGGAGAGTAAACTATAAGATCAGTACTCTGTTACATATGTCGCCACAAAACAGAACCCTCCTACCTCTGTGAATGTCTTCACTTCTCGTTCCCTCCGCTCTGCTGCAGATACCTTGTGCTTAAGAATACCTAGGTTCAACCAGTCCACTGTTGGCTGTCGCTCTTTCTCTGTTTTCGAGTCCATCGATCTGGAATGACCTCCCCTCTCTCTCCGACAAAAGCCTATTTATGATGCTTTTAAATCCAACCTAAAGACACATTTATTTCAAACCTAAGATTTTCCCCTCTTGTTTCATCTTATTTCTGTCCCTGCCCTCAACAACCAACCTCCCTCCCCCCCCCCACCCCCCCATTACCCTGCGGAGTGTACAACCTTTGTGTGTGTCGGGGAGGGGGGGGGGGGGGGGGGCGACGTGTATGTTTACATTTGAATTTGTGCTTTGATTTGTTTTTTGCATGATATAGCACTGCATAAATTCTATGTATTATTATTATTATTATTATTATTATCATTAAGTAACTCAGATTTCACTGTAGTGGATGTTAACTTACAGTATAAACAATGATGTTGAAGATGATGATGAAGACATTGCTGATGTGTGTCTGGATTGTAATCACCGATAGTGACAGCGAGACTTTCTTAGTCATCATGACTGTGTTGAGGATGAGGAGGATGATGATAACAATAACGCCCTTAGTGGTACGTTTTTGTATTTTGAACATGTTGCATTTCTAGACAATGGATTGAAGTTGTTTGGGTTTTTTTCGTTTACTTGTTACCACTCTCCTTCGACCCTTTCTTTTGTATTATGGCCCAAGGTCAAACTACAATTCAAATGTTCAGAGCTCGGTCTCTCTCTGTCTCTATCTCTGTCTCTCTCTCTGTCTGTCTGTCTCTCTCTCTCTCTCTTTCTCCCTCCCTCTCTCTCTCTCTCTCCTCTCTCTCTCTGTCTCTGTCTCTCTCCCTCTCTCTCTCTCCCTCCCCTCTCTCTCTCCCTCTCTCTCTCTCTCTCTCCCTCTCTCTTTCTCTCTAAGATGTATCTCTACAGGCGGGGACTGGATGTAAAAAAAAGTACATGTGT
>CM054136.1:83735350-83740350 GCA_028751875.1 Rapana venosa | reverse complement strand
GCCAGCATATTGAAGGCGGCGCCTATCACCTCTCCCTCGCTGCTTTACCTTCCCTGACCCTAAAGAGGGCAGTTGCCCATTGACAGCCGGGTGAACTGGGGAACTGTACTGAAGCCAAGGCGCGCAAACGGTCACCCATCCAAGCGGTAACCACGCTCGATGGTGCTTAACATTGACTGGGGGAAAGCGAGTGCTCTGACCTCTGAGCTTTCCCATCCCATCTATTCATACCAGCACAAAATGGCCAACTCTTCCAAAAGGCAGAGCGGGCTTTAATGTGTGTGCGAGATGTTCTGCGTGAGTTTGCACACAGGGCCTCGGTGTATAAGTCTCATCCAAAGAACTTTCGGGGGAATGGAGTCGACACTGATGTTAACTCCAGAGGATGTTTCAGTGCGGTCTTACATAATTATGTGGATCAGACTTCACTCTGCAACAAAAAGAGTTTCTTGCGGAAGAAATTTCAACTGAAATTGGACACTGAAAGAAAAAAGGAATGAACGTAGTTGGTTGAGTTCTTTTCTTATTTCGTTGTGTGTTTAATTATTGCACTGACGTGACTCTTCTCTCGTTCACGTTGTGTCGGTAGTGTGTGAGACAATTATTCGGACATTCCTTTTTGTTTTTCTTCGTTTCATTATTTCGCTGATGTGCTTTTAGTGTTTGCTGCTTTTTATACACTGTTTTAATCAACTTTTTAATTGTTTCTTTCTGTATTTTTCATCTCTTTATTTATTCATTTATTCATATATTGCTTGGCCCTATTTAGATAGCCTGGCAAGCAACAAAGCAAAAAATATCTGCAAGTTGTGAAAATAGTTTGCATCTCATTTTACAGATCGAGATTTTGTTTACCATGCTGCGCTTTTAAAGATTGTTGCGCAGCGGATCAAACAGTTAAGAAGATAGGACGACCAGCAAGTGACCGTTGCGCCAAGACCAAGAGTAGCGGGGTCAAATCCCAGTGACGTTTTATGGACTAAGGATTGATGGTCTGGAGGTGACGCTCTGTCTTAGAAAGCGAGAGGTTGCGGGTTTGATTCTAGTTTCAACCAAATCTCCCTCCCGCCCCCCTATCCCCCCCCCCCCCCCCAGTCCCATACACCAATGGTGGATACAGGTGCTAATATTTTAGGTAAGACGATAAACTATGTGTGTAACTCATCTAAGCGTACGTAAAATAATTCATAGCAACAAGAGTATTGTTCCTTAGCAAAACAGAAATCTGTAGAGAGAGAAAAAATTGTTCATGCGCAAACAATAATAATAATAATAATAATGATAATAATAATAATAATAATAATAATAATGATAATAATAATAATAATAATAATAATAAATGAAATTTATATAGCGCTATATCTTGCAGAGACAAATCAAAGCGCTTGCACTCAACTCATTCTTACACAGTCATACGACCAGTAACAAGTAATAGTTCCATCAAGTCCAAATGTGCACACGCACACACACACACACACACACACACACACACACACACACACACACACACTAATTTGTATTTTCAATGTATTTCCTTATCGAATTTTTTCTCTTTTTTTTACTGGTTTAATTTAACGGTAAATGATGCAATAATGTAGTGTCTTAGTATAATCATTACGAAATTTGTTCTTAGATAGATGGTTTGATGGAAAAAAAAGCAAATGCATTGCTTATTCAATGTCTATCTATCTATCTGTCCCGTAGTCTGACGACCGTGGGGGCACCCTCAAAGACTCAGCAACCAGTTCCCTCCATTCTTCTCTCTGTTCTGCCTTTCTCAGGGTTTTGTTGAGTTCTAGGCCTGTCCATTCACTGATGTTATCCTCCCAGCTCTTCCTTGGTCTGCCTCTTCTTCTTCCTCCTTGGACAGTGCCTTGCAAAACTGTCTTTGTAATTCCTTGGGATCTTGTGACATGCCCATACCACTTAAGTTTACGCTTTTTCACGATCGTTAGAAGGTTCTCATAGGGTCCAATGGTTTGCTGGATTCTGTTATGCACGCTTTCGTTGCTTATGTGGTCTTTGTAGGAGATGCCAAGGAGTCTCCGAAAGCATCTCATCTCCACTGCCTGTACTCTTCTCTCCAAATCTGCAGTCAGGGTCCATGATTCACAGGCATACAGAAATATGGATATGACAAGGAGCGCATTAGTCTGATCTTGGAGATAAGTGAGATATTCTTATCTCTCCAGATGGTGTTTAGTTTTGACAAAGCTGTTATTGTCTGTGCAGTCCTGCATACTACTTCTGGCTTGGATCCCTGGTCGGATACAATGGCTCCCAGGTACTTGAAGCTTTGAACTGTTTCCAGCTTCTGGTCATTAACCCTGATATCAGTGCTAATGCCGTTGGTGTTATTAGTCATCAGTTTTGGTCTTCTCTGCCACTGATTTCCATGCCGTATGTTTTGGAGGCCTTATCCAAGTGTTCTGTTAGGCTGGCAAGCTCTTTTTCTGATCCTGCTATTCCATCAATGTCATCTGCGAAGCGGAGGTTTGTGATCGTTCTGCCACCAATGCTGACTGATCCTTCATGATGTTCCAGTGCATCAGCCATGATTCTCTCAAGGAAGATGTTGAAAAGGGTGGGTGAGAGTAGACAGCCCTGCCTTACTCCAACTGTTGTTCGAAACCATTCTCCAATGTTGTTGTTGTAGTACACTGCACTGGTGGCCTCGCTGTACAGCTGTTTGATGACTCTGATCAGGTTTGCATTGATGCTGTACAAGTTCATGGTTGCCCACAAAGCTGCATGCCACACCCTGTCAAATGCCTTCTTAAAATCGATAAATACGTGTATAGGTCTTGTTGATGTTGAAGGTACCGCTCACATAGTATTCTGAGGTTGAATATCTGTTCTGTTGTGCTGCGCCCTGCTCTGAAACCTGCTTGTTCCTCAGCAATGATGGTCTCTGCTTGTGGCTTCAGTCTATTCAATATTATCTGCAGCATGACCTTGCTTGGGTGACATATGAGGCTGATTGTGCGGTAATTATGGCATTGTTGTAGATTTCCTTTCTTGGGGAGGGTGATGATGAGTGACTGCGTCCATGGTGTTGGCCATTTTCCTGTCTGCCAGATCTTGTTGCAGATTCTTAGTAGGGCGCTGATCATGGCTTCCCCTCCAGCTTGGACCAACTCAGCTGGAATGTTGTCAGCCCCTGCTGACTTCCCCTTTTTCAGCGATCTGACTGCTGTTTCCACTTCTTCTCGGAGGATAGGGTGACTGTCTGTGTCTTTGCTTTCGGGTACATTAAGGACTTCTGGATCTCCTGCGGTTCTATAGTTATACAGGTCGGAGCAGTATTCTGTCCATCTGTTCAGAATATCCTGGTCGTCAGTGAGACACTTCCCATTTTTGTCTTGGATTGTTAAACCTTTTCTCTGTTTCGTGCTAGTCAGGTCTTTCACCAGCTGATATGCTTTCTTGCTATTGTTTTTCTTGATGTTCTCTTCAATGTCTTGGCACTGTTCACCGATCCATTTCTCTTTTGCCTCCGTCATGGACTTCCTGATTCTTTTGTTGACTGCCCTATATTGTTCTGCTCTTTCTTTTGTTTCATTTTTCTTTTTCTTCAACCCAGTACCACCTGCCACATGTGGGGAGTAAACCCAACCAAAAAATCCGACCTGGAGAGGGATGGGCTCCGCCAGGTTTGATTTGCCCAAGATACACCAATGACAAAGACAGCCAGAATCTCCATACCGGATCGGTCGTCGCCCGGGTTACCAAGGACCGCGCCTTCTGTTGCTCATCAGGACAGATGTCGAAAGTATGCTACTGATGTAAAACGCAGCAAAATTCGTGCCAGACACAACACCATCATTGGCACATGGAATGTACGAACACTAAGAGCTGCAGGCAAAGTGGAAGAACTGACACATGAGATGTCCAGATATCATTGGCACATCCTTGGGCTCTGCGAAGTCAGGTGGAAAAAACATGGAGAAACAACGACCCAGGAAGACCACAAATTATACTACAGTGGAAAACAGGATAAACATGAACACGGCGTGGGGTTTCTAGTTCACAAAGACACCGTGAACACCGTCATGAGTTGTCAGCCTGTGTCCAGCAGACTTATTACCATCCGCCTGAGAGCAACCCCCTTTAACATAACTATAGTACAGGCATACGCCCCTACATCAGACTGCACAGATGAAGCCGTAGAAGAATTTTATGACCAGCTACAAGAGGTTCTGAATCAAACACCCAAGAAAGACATCCTCGTTGTGCAAGGCGACTGGAACGCCAAGGTAGGAGAAGATGCATGGAAAGACTGGGAGGGCGTTTGTGGGCCACATTGTAATAACCAATCAAATGAAAGAGGCTTGAGACTCCTGGAGTTTGCCAGTAACAACCACCTCCAGCTAGTGAATACACTTGGCCCACACAAGAAATCCAGAAAATGGACATGGCATAGCCCAAATGGAGAACACCACAACCAAATAGATTACATCATGGTGAAAAGACGGTTTCAGTCTAGCGTTAACATCGCACAGACACGAAGTTTTCCAGGAGCTGACATAGGGAGTGATCATGATCTTGTGATGATGACTTTCCGACTACGTCTAAAGAAAATCCACAAGCGGAACAACATCAGGATCAAATTTGACCTCGAGAAGCTGAAGGACCCAGAGGTATTAGAAATTTTTCAAGCAAGGATAGGTGGAAAGTTTGCAGCACTCACTGTGTTAGACTCAGACATAGACACACTAACGAATAGTTTCAATACAGCAGTGACTGAAACAGCAAACGAGCTTCTTGGCAAACGCCGACCAGTCAAAAAACCATGGGTCACACCTAACATCCTACAACTATGCGACAAGCGCAGAGAGTTT
Source organism: Rapana venosa (assembly GCA_028751875.1). Lineage (NCBI taxonomy): Eukaryota > Metazoa > Mollusca > Gastropoda > Neogastropoda > Muricidae > Rapana > Rapana venosa. Next base: position 83,735,509 of record CM054136.1, on the reverse strand, counting down.
ATTCAATGTACCATCTGGAAATAAAATTTTGACTTGACTTGACTTGACACACACACACACAGGTCACACACCCCGGCAGGGCAATAGAATCTTGAAGGCAGGGAAAAACTATGAGATGAGGCAGGAGAGGAAAACCCCAGGTTTGAAATAAATATGTCT
>CM054136.1:83700350-83727850 GCA_028751875.1 Rapana venosa | reverse complement strand
GTTGTTTCAGAGAGCATCAGTGTGTGTTGTTGTAGATGTTGGACGCTCCCCAGTTTAACAACCTGGGGGTCAACCAAGTAATGCCCTCAGTGTCTTTCATGTACTTTCTCCGTGCGGATGCCACAGGTTTTTTGGAGTATAATAATAATAATAATAATAATAATAATAATAATAATAATAATACATGGAATTTATATAGCGCTATATCTCGCAAAAAACAAATCAAAGCGCTTTCATTCATCCTACTCATTCACATGCAGCCAGTTACGATAAATAGGTGTTTTTTTTACAAATTCAAATGTATACCCACACGCTCGTGCGCGCGCACGCACACACATGCACACCCACTCACACACATAAAGGTTGTACATTCCTGTATCCCCACATTCTAGAAAGTCTGTGCTAGAAATGTCCTCTGTATTATCACTCTCTTTATTTCTGCCTTGTTCCTTTTCTTCCTGTCACCACCTCCTTCTTGTCTGTTTTCTGCCTTCTTGGTCCATTCTGCTACCATTTTTCCAGAATTTTGTTTTTAAATACCAATTCTCTGTTATGCCGAAGTCGGATGCGCTGGGACTGACTTGTCAGGGGCTTCACGTTGCCTCTGCTCTGCTGCAGATACCTTGTGTCTACGAATACCTAGATTCAACCAATCCACCGTCGGCCGCCGCTCTTTCTCCATTTCGGGTCCATCGACCTGGAATGAGCTCCCTCTCTCTCTTCGCCAGAAACCTAGCTATCTATCTATCTATCTATCTGTCCCGTAGTCTGACGACCGTGGGGGCACCCTCAAAGACTCAACAACCAGTTCCCTCCATTCCTCTCTCTGTTCTGCCTTTCTCAGGGTTTTGTTGAGTTCTAGGCCTGTCCATTCGCTGATGTTATCCTCCCAGCTCTTCCTTGGTCTGCCTCTTCTTCTTCCTCCTTGGACAGTGCCTTGCAAAACTGTCTTTGCAATTCCTTCGGATCTTGTGACATGCCCATACCATTTAAGTTTACGCTTTTTCACGATCGTTAGAAGGTTCTCATAGGGTCCAATAGTTTGCTGGATTCTGTTATGCACGCTTTCGTTGCTTATGTGGTCTTTGTAGGAGATGCCAAGGAGTCTCCGAAAGCATCTCATCTCCACTGCCTGTACTCTTCTCTCCAAATCTGCAGTCAGGGTCCATGATTCACAGGCATACAGAAATATGGATATGACAAGGGAGCGCATTAGTCTGATCTTGGAGATAAGTGAGATATTCTTATCTCTCCAGATGGTGTTTAGTTTTGACAAAGCTGTTATTGTCTGTGCAGTCCTGCATACTACTTCTGGCTTGGATCCCTGGTCGGATACAATGGCTCCCAGGTACTTGAAGCTTTGAACTGTTTCCAGCTTCTGGTCATTAACCCTAATATCAGTGCTAATGCCGTTGGTGTTATTAGTCATCAGTTTGGTCTTCTCTGCACTGATTTCCATGCCGTATGTTTTGGAGGCCTTATTCAAGTGTTCTGTTAGGCTGGCAAGCTCTTTTTCTGATCCTGCTATTCCATCAATGTCATCTGCGAAGCGGAGGTTTGTGATCGTTCTGCCACCAATGCTGACTGATCCTTCATGATGTTCCAGTGCATCAGCCATGATTCTCTCAAGGAAGTTGTTGAAAAGAGTGGGTGAGAGTAGGCAGCCCTGCCTTACTCCAACTGTTGTTCGAAACCATTCTCCAATGTTGTTGTAGTACACTGCACTGGTGGCCTGGCTGTACAGCTGTTTGATGACTCTGATCAGGTTTGCATTGATGCTGTACAAATTCATGGTTGCCCACAAAGCTGCATGCCACACCCTGTCAAATGCCTTCTTAAAATCGATAAATACATGGTAAAGGTCTTGTTGATGTTGAAGGTACCGCTCACATAGTGTTCTGAGGTTGAATATCTGTTCTGTTGTGCTGCGCCCTGCTCTGAAACCTGCTTGTTCCTCAGCAATGATGGTCTCTGCTTGTGGCTTCAATCTATTCAATATTATCTGCAGCATGACCTTGCTTGGGTGACATATGAGGCTGATTGTGCGGTAATTATGGCATTGTTGTAGATTTCCTTTCTTGGGGAAACCTAGCTATGACACTTTTAAATCCAGCCTCAAGACATATTTATTTCAAACCTAAGACTTCCTCCCTTCTGTTTCATATCAGAGCTATCCCACCTTCACTAACCCATGTCCTATCACCCTGCTAAAGTATACGACTGTGTGAGTGTGTGTGTGCTTTTGAAAAACATTTGACCGTTGAGATTTTATTTCATAGATTTTGTCTGCAGCGCACCATGTTTGTAAATATCTGTTTGTTTAAACTATTGATTATTTATCATTGATTGCATGACTGTGTAAGATTAGGTTGAATGCATGCGCTTTGATTTGTCTTTGCAAGATATAGCGCTATATAAGTTCCTTTTTTTAGTTATTATTATTATTATTATTATTGTCATCATCGTTATTATGTTGTTATATTATTATTATTATTATCATCATTATTATGTTGTTATATTCTTCTTCTTCTTATTATTATTATTATTATTGTTATTATTATTATTATTATTATTATTATTATTATTATTATTATTATTATTAACAGCAGCGCTAACCAGTTATGCTCAGAGAACAGACAATAAAAGCTGCTGTCTGAACTGTCGACAAAGAATTCATTTACTAATACATCTGGGAATCGCTGTCAAAATTGTAAGTGCATACTGGATAAAACGTTATGCATGTCTCTTTTTTCGATGGCTTTGCCATAAATTATAGGCAGCCATACTACAACCCTCGGGGGATTGGGTTTTTTTCTGTCATGGAGAGTATATGCTATTAAACTCAAAGTTTTAGATGGAGAAAAACAAAGTTTCAACATAGCATTTTAAAACATGGCAACATTTGAACACTTGTTAACAATACTTCAGTGATAAGATGCAAACTAAAGTGGTACGAACACGACATGCGAACATCTGGACTGGCCAAGACTGCCCTACAGGGAACAGTACAAGGAGGGAGACGAAGAAGAGACAGACAGAGAAAACGATGGGAAGACAACATCAGAGAGTGGAGGACTGGCCTTGAATGGAACGATCTGCTACGGAAAGCAGAGGACCGCGGGGAGTGGAGGAAGCTGGTTGCAAAATCTTCAGTGGTGCCCCCACGGTCCACGGGACTACGGGAGAGGTGAAGGAGAATTGAATACTACATATCTTAACACTTTCTTGACACCAGATTTTTGCTTCGGACATGTACTACTGAAAAAAATATTCAACAACTTTGCTATGAAGTTTCTGTGGATGAGCACAATGTTCAATCTTATAACATTGACTTGTAGAGATGGTGTTATGTTGTATTGCATTGATGTGACAGGCCTCTTCGTGTGTGTGTGTGTGTGGGGTGGAGGGGTGCGTGTGTGTGTGTGTGTGTGTGCGTGTTTGAGTGTATGTGTGCAGGTGTGTGTGTGTGTGTGTGTATGTGCGTGCTCGCGCACGCGTGTGTGTCTGCATGAAATTATTGCTACGTTCTTCAAAAAGATCAGATAGCGCCAGTATTGCGCTTTCTTTTTGTCCTGTAATTCCTGACATGTTTGTTTGTTGTTACCAGATTTTTGTTCGTTTTCTTTTTGTTTTGTTTGCGTTCCTTTGCAGGTTGTTCTTTTGATTATGTTGCTTTTTGGTGGGGTTTGTTTGTGGGGGAGGAGGGAGGGGGCTTTTTTCTTCTTTTTTTTCTTTTTTTCAGGGCGGGAGTGGGTGGGGGTTTTGGAGGGCGTGTGTGCGTGGATTTTCGACTGAACATTATTTGAGAGTTTTTGTTCACTATGTACTAACAGTCCTGGTGATTGAAAATACGACCTTAAAACAAGGAAGTACCCTTTCAGATTAACAACCAACACAGTAGCTGCTTAGCAAATACAAATAAAGGCGTTCTATCCTCCTCCTCCTCCTCCTCCTCCTCCTCCTCCTCCTTCTTCTCCTCCTTCTTCTTCTTCTTCTTCTCCTCCTCCTCCTCCTCCTCCTCCTCCTCCTCCTCCTCTTCTTCTTCTTCTTCTTCTTCTTCTTCTTCTTCTTCTTCTTCTTCTCTCTTCTTCTTCTTCTTCTTCTTCTTCTTCTTCGAACTCTCAGACAACAACAACCAGTGCTGCATGTCATATGAGCATAAATGCGTTGCGTTGCCGTTAAGTACCTGACAAGTTAGGCCCAGCGCGTCTGACTTTGGCGTGGAAGAGAACTGTTCTATTTTAAATCTTTCTTGGAAAAAAAAAAGTTAAGAGAATGAACCAAGAGGTCAGAAAATAGACAAGAAGGAGATGTGACAAGAAGAAGAAAAGGAACAAAAGCAGAAAGGAAGATAGGACTAGCAAAAGGAAGGAATTCCTATCATAGCATTTTCAGAAAGTTTGGGACGCTATTAATGTTTTATCCATTCTATTCTGCATATAAAACGCCTTGTATTACCAGACATCAAACAACACTGCAAATAGACTGTCCAGATAACACAGCGTCGTGCCCATCACAGCAACCAACGGAGCTTTACCAAAGACTTTGACAGGCTTTTGTTTGCTGTAACTGTTTACAGCCACCCCCACCCCCACCCCCAACAACAAAAATACCTCCACTACCTCCACCATCTTAACCCTCCCCATCCCTCCTAACCCCCCCCCCCCCTCCTTCTTCCTTCAAAGAAAAACCCAGAAAAAGACAAGGAAAGAATAAAGAGAGAGAGAAAAACAGAGACAGAGAGAGCGAGACCTACTTCTAAACAACTTCCAACTTGGCAAGCAACTGTCACGCGTATGTCTTTCCGGGAAAGTCAGAGGTGGATATAGATTTTACTCTGTGGACGTCGTTTCCAAGGCAACTGTAAAAGCCAGAGGCATTCGCCTTGATTGAAGCAGCGCTTGCTACCCATACCACTTACTCCTCCAGCCTAGGACTAGGTAGGCCTAGTGTGCATCTGAGACTAAGCCAGCGCTTAGCTTTGCTTTGCTTTCTGTGGGAGGGGGCTGTGAATGGATGGATGGATGGATGGTGGATGGATGGATGGATAAAGGAAAGGAGGAAGAAAGCTAAGAGCAGGCTTGGAAGAGGTAAGGAGAGGAACTAGTAAAAGGAAAAGGACAGAAAACTTCGTGCACGTGTAGATGGACGAAGCTTTTCAAAGGGTGGCTGTTGTTGTTGTTGTTGTTGTTGTTGTTGTTGTTGTTGTTGTTGTTGTTGCTGCTGCTGCTGCTGCTGCTGCTGTTGTTGTTTGTTGTTGCTGTTGTTGTTGTTGTTGCGCTGTTTTTGTTGGTGTTGTTGTTGCTGTTGTTGTTGTTTTATGGGTTGGGGGGGGGGGGGTTGTGGGGTGAGGGTTGTCGTTTGTGTGTTTGTTTGTTTTTCATTTTCATCTGTTGTTTTTCCGTTGGTCTGAACAATTTCCCACATCAAGACATCAAGACCTTAGACTTAAATTGTGGTTTTTTTGTTTATCTCAAGAAAGAAAAACCATGGGTGTATGTGAATTCCAATACTATGATAGAACTATCGGATGTAAGCGTGCACAAGTATGTGTGTTACGGTCCGCTCAAGTGTCCAATAAAGAAGAATATAGAAAATAAGCACAACAACCACACACAAAGAAATGTACAGTGAGATAGCAAACCTTTTTTTAAAATATTTAATTGTCAGGCTCTTAGATCGTTCTGGCTGCACCGAATGTGGAATTATGCATTATCTTTTCTCTTTTTGTCTTCTGCCTAAAAGAAAGCTGGTGGTTAAATCATGCTTAGAGACTTCGTATTTCTCTTTTTTTCTTTCTTCGTCGAACTATATGAGCAAAAATGCGTTACGCTGCCGTTAAACGCCTGACAAGTCAGGCCCAGTGCATCCGACTTAATGGTGCTATACAGCTGTTATCTTTTAAGTCTGTATGGGGTAAGAAAAGACAGGAGAATGGACCAAGAAGAGAGAAAATAGCTAAGAAGGATGTGACAGGAAGAAAAGGGATGAGGCAGAAACAAAGAGAGGGATAGAAAAGAGGGAATTCCTGGCACACATTTTTCAGAAGGTGGCAGTTTTGCTGTTTATAGTGACAAGCCCCTGGCTTTCCCACAAGGAGAACTGTGGACTCTATCATGTAACCTTGGGCGAGCGAGCATGTTACAAACAGCCGCAGATCAGCGTGCATTGCTTCCAACAGTTTATTCCGTCTGACATCCGATAATTTATATATTCGCTCTTGTTTGTGAAACAGGATGACAACAGAGAAAACGATTCCAGGTCTTTCAGATAAGACGACCATTTTCTAGAAGCATGCATCAAAACAGAGGAGTCTCATTGACGTCATATACCCCTATTCTGGACAAACCTTTTGCGTATGGTTACTGAATAAAAGCTAGTAGTCGAAGATGTCATCATAAACAAGTAGTCTTGTTAGTTGATTAGTTGTTATAGAGATGTTCGACCATCTAGCCCTAATTATGCAAGTAGTCTGCTTAGCTGATAAGTTCTTGTAGAGATATTGGACCATATAATCACAGACAAGTATTCTGCTGAGTGAATCAGTTGCTGTCACAGGGATATTATATTACCAACTGTACAATACAGTCAAAAACAACTGGTGTAAATAGTAGTCTGTTAATGGACAAATCACGAATTGGGTTCGTCTGCTGACGCACAGATATTCTAGACAGCTGGGATGCTATCTGTTCTGTACAGGGTCCCTAGTCCCTGGTGGATCGGGGGTTAGAGGTAAAAGCTCCTTCAGAAACCTTCCCCTTCCCTTTCCTTCTTTTTCCCAAACTTTTCCAATTTTTTTTCCTTTCTTCTCCTTTTTTTCCCTTTTTTTCTTTCTTCTTCCTTCTTTTCCTTCTTCTTTTCTTTTCTTCTTCCCTTTTCCTTCTTTTCCCCCTTCCCTTTTTCCCTTTTTCTTCTTCTTTTTTTCCTTCTTCTTCTTTTTTTCCTTCTTTTTCCCCTTTTTTTTTTTTCCCCCTTTTCCCTTTTCCCTTTTTTCTTTTTTTTCTTTTTTTTTTTTTCCCTTCCCTTTTCTTTTCTTTTTTCCCCTTTCTTTTTCTTCTTCTTTTCTTCTTCTTCCCTTTTCTTCTCTTCTTCCCCCTTCTTTTCTTCCTTCTTCTTCCTTTTTTTTTTTTTTCCCTTCTTCTTTTTTTCCCTTCCCCCCTTTTCTTTTCCTTCTTTTTCCCTTTTCCCTTTTTTTCCTTTTTTTCCCTTTTTCTTCCAATTTTTTCCCTTTTCTTCCCCTTTTTCTTCTTCCCTTTTTCCCTTTTTCCTTTTCCCCCTTTTTTTCCCTTTTCTTCCCTTCCCTTTTTCTTTTCCCCTTTTTTCCCCCCTTTTCTTCCGAATTTTTCCTTTTCTTTCTTTTCCCTTTTTTCCCCCCTTCTCTTTTCCCCTTTTCTTTTTTTTTTCCCTTTTTTTTCCCTTTTATTTTTTCCTTTTTTTTTTTTCCCCCCCGGGGTTTTTTTTCGGAAAATTCCCTTGTTTTTCCTTTCCTTTAATTTTTCCCCCATTTTCAAAAAAACCTTTTTTTAAAATTTCCCCAAAAAAAATTTTTCCAAACCGGGAAAAAAAATTTTTTCCCCAAAAAAAAACCCCCCAAAAAAACCCCTCCCCCCCCCCCACCCTTTTTTTAAAAACCAAAAATTTTTTCCATTCTTTGAAAAACCCCCAATAAGAAAAAAAACAAACAAAAGGGGCCCAAAAAAAAACCCTTTCCCGGGGGAAAAAAAAACCAAAAAATTTAAAACCGGGAAAGTTTTTAAGGAAAAAGAAAAAAAAAAAAAAAAACCCCAAAAAATTAAACCCTTTAAATTTTCCCTAAAAAAAGACCCTTTTTTAAAAAAAGGGGAAAAGGGAAAAAAAAATTAAAAAAAAAAAGGAGCCCAAGGGTTTTAAAAGGGAAATTTTTCAACTTTTAAACCAAAACCCCCCCCCCTTTTTTTTTTTTTTCCCCCCCCTCCCCCCTCCCCCCCGCCCCTTACCCTTAGGGGGGGGGGTGGGGGGGGAAGGGGTTTTTTTAAAATTTTGGAAAAAGGGGGGAAAAAACCCAAATCGGTAAAGTTTAAAGGGGTTTTTGGAAAAAAAAAAACCCCATAAAAAAATTTTCCAAAAATTTCCCAAAATTTTGGTGGGGGGGTGTTTCTCGCCCTTTTCCGGGGGGGGTTGAAATTTTTTAAAAAAAAAGGGGGGGAAACCAAAATTTTTAAAAAAACCCAAAAGGAAAGGCAAAAAAAAATTTTTGGTTTTTTTTTAAAAATTTTAAAATTTTTTTTTGGGGTTGTTTTTTTTTTCTGGTTGGCTTGGGTTGCGTTAGGGCCGCCATTATTTGGGGTTTTTAAAAAAGGGGGGGGGGGAAAGGGGGTTTTTTTTTTTTTTGGGGAAAAATTTAAACAAAAATTAAAACTTTAATTTTAAATGGGTTTTTTTTTTTTTCTAAAAAGGGGGAAAAACAGTTAAACCCGAAAAATTTTTTTTTTTCTTTAACTTTAAGGAAATCGTTTCCCCTTTTAAAGGGGAAAAAAAAAAAAAACCCCAAAACCCAAAAAAATTGAAAAAAAACCTTTTTTAAAAAATTTTTTTATTTAGAAAGGGAGAATGGGAAAAAAAAAATTTTTTTTTTTTCCCAAAAAAAATTTTTTAAAACCAAAAAGGATTTTTTTTTGGGGAATTGCCCAAAAACAAAGTGCGTTGGGGGTCGGGGTTTTCCCCCGGGGCTGGTTAAATTTTAATTTTGGGGAAAAAAAGGTTTGGACCAAAAAGTACCTTTGAAATTTGGGTGCGGGAAAGGGGTGCAAAAAAAAAAAAGGATTCCCCTTTTGAAAAAGAATCAAACCCCTAAAAGGGGCCCTTTGGGGAAAATTTCGGGAAATTTTTGGGGGGGTTTTAAAAAAAAACGGAGTAACAAAAAAAGGACCCGGAAAAATTTTTTAAAAAACCCATCAAAGGAAAACTTTTTTAAAGCCAGAAAAAAAAATTTTGGTTTGAAAAACCCCCCCAGGGCCCCCCATAAAAAACAAAAAAAAAAAACCTGCCGGGTCCCAAAAAAGGGGTTTTTAAAAAAAATTTTAAAAACCTTTTAAACAAACCTTTTTTTTTTTTCCCCCTTTCCCAAAAAAAAAAATTTTATTCGTTTTCCTTTTTTTTTTCCCCAAAAAATAACCCCTTTTCAAAGGAAAACGGGTCCCAAAGTCCTTTAAAATTTTTTAAGGGTTTACCCAAAAATTTTTTCCCTTTTTTAACCAAAAGGTTGTTCGGGGTTTGGGGTTAGGTTTTTCCCCCCCCGGGGTTTTTTAAAATTTTTTTTTTTTGGGAAAAGGGCCCCAGCAATTGCGGGAAATTTTGAAAAATTTTTTAAAAAAAATAAAATTTAAAAAAAAAAAAAAAGGGGGGCCCCCCCCTTTTTTTCCCCTCCCCCCCCCAAAAAAAAAAAAATTTTTCCCCCCCCTTTCCCCTCCCCCCCCCCCCCCCCCCCCGGAAAAAAGGAATTTAAGAGAAATTGGGTTAAATGGAAAAAATAAAAAAAAAAAAAACAAAAATTTCATAAAATTTCCCCAAAAAAACCCCTTTAATTAAACCTTTTCCCTTTTCCGGGTTTAAATTTTTTGGAAAAAGTTTTCCCAAATACAACTAAAGATAAATCGGGGCCATTTTTTTCCCCAAAACCTTTTTGGGCATTTTCCCTGGGTTTTTTCCCAAAAAAAACTTTATTTTTTTGAAATAAAAACCTTTTTTGGGTAAATTTTGCCACACAAAAGGTAAATTTGGTAAAGGGCTTGGAATTTTTTCCCCCGGGAATTTTTGAAAAAAAAAATTAAATTAAAAATTTATGAAAAAAAAAACCAACCCCCGAAAAAAAAAATTTAAATAATTTAAAAAAAATTTAAAATAATAAATTTTTAAAAAAAAGGAACAAAAACCCCCACCACAACACAAAAAAAACCCCAAAAACCACCAAACAAAGGGGAAAAAACCAAAGAAAATTTTTTTTTTAAAACGGGGATCCAAAAAACAAACAAAAAAAAAAAAGGGGTTTATTAAATTTTTGGGGGGTTTGTTTTTTCTGTTAAAAAAATAAAATATAAAAGGGCCCAAGAAGAAGAAACCCTCTAATTATTATATTTTCCTTTTTTTAAATTTTATATATTTTATTACCGCGCTAAATTTTGGGAAAGAAAACCGCGGGGCCGCCAACCTTGATCTTAAAAATTTAAAAGTTTGAAAAAAAAAAAAAAAAAATTCTTTTTTTGGGTTGTAAGAAGTGTTTTTTTAATTGGGGGGGGATTTTTTTTTGGTTGTTTGTTGGTTTGTTTTGGGGGGGGGGGGGAAAAAAAAAGAAAGGGTGGGTGGGGGGGGGGGGGGGGGGGGGGGGGGGGGGGGGGGGGGGGGGGGGGGGGGGGGGGGGGGGGGGGGGGGGGGGGGGGGGGGGGGCCCCTGGGGGGGGGGGGGGGGGGGGGGGGGAGGGGGAAAGGGGGGGGGGGGGGGGGGGGGGGGGGGGGGGGGAAAGGGGGGGGGGGGGGGGGGGGGGGGGGGGGGGGGGGGGGGGGGGGGGGGGTGGGGGGGGGGGGGGGGGGGGGGGGGGGGGGGGTGGGGGGGGGGGGGGGGGGGGGGGGGGGGGGGGGGGGGGGGAGGGGTTTTTTTTTGGGGAGAAGGGTAAAAAAAAAGGGGGGGGGGGGGGGGGGGGGGGGGGGGGGGGGGGGGGGAAAAATTGAAGGTTTGGGTTTAAAAAAAATATTTTTTTTTAATATTTATTTATCAATATAAAAGGGGGGGGGTTTTCTTCTGTATGAATTATATCTTCAAACTAAATTTTTGAGGGAAACAAAAGAAAAAAAATTTTGTTTTTTAAACATGGTTTATTTAATTTTTTTTAACAAACTTCGTGAAAATGCAACAAAGTGGACGAAATACAAAACGAAATAGGACTGGCCAAGACTGTCCTACGGGGAACATACAAGGAGGGAGAGAAAAAAGGGGGCAACAAGAAAACGAGGGGAAGCAACACCAAGGGGACTGTACCTTTGAGGGGGGACATTTGCTCGGAAAAAGGCCCAAACGGATGGAGAAGCTGGTTGCAAATCTGCAGGGGTGCCCCCAGGGCCCGGAACGGGGGGGTGAAGGAGAATTGAACACTACAACAACACTTTTTTGACACCACTTTTGCTTCGGACATGTACACTAAAAAAAAATTTTCACAACTTGCATGAAGTTTCTGTGGATGAACACTAAAATCTTAAACTTGACTTTAAAGATGGTTTATTTGTATTCCTTAATTTGACGGGCCCTCCGTATGTGGTGTGTTGGTGGTGTGTGTGTGTGTGTGTTGTGGTGTGTGTGTTGTGGTGTGTGGTGCTTTGGTGGTCTGTGGTGTGTGCGTGTGTGTTGTGTGTGTCTGTATCGTGTCTGTGTTTTCTGTGTGTGGTGCGGTGTGGTGTTGGCATGTGTGTGGGGTGGTGTGTGTTTGTGTGTGTGTGGTGTGCGTGCGTGGTGCGTGCTGCGCGCGCACGCGTGTGTGTCTGCGTAAAATTAGCTACTTTCTTAAAAAAGATCAGAAAGCCGCATATTGCGCTCTTTTTTTTGTCCTGTATTCTTGCATTCCCTCGATTTTTTGTTTGTTTTGTTACAGTTTTTTGTTTGTTTTTTTTTGTTTTGTTTGCTTTCCCTTTTGCGGGTTGTTCTTTTGATTATGTTGTTTTTTGTGGGGTTTGTTTGGGGGGAGGGGGGAGGGGGTTTTTTTTCTTTTTTTTTTTCTTTTTTTCAGGGGGGGAGTGGGGGGGGGTTTTGGAGGGCGTGTGTGCGTGGTTTTTCGACTCAACATGATTTGAGCTTTTTTGTTACTATGTACTAACATCCTGGTGATTAAAAATACACCTTAAAAAAAGGAAGTAAACCCTTTCAGTAAACAACCCACCAAGCTCTTTAGCAAATACAAATGAACGCGTTTCTTTTCCCCCCTCCTCCTCCTCCTCCCCCCCCCCCCTCCTCCCCCCTCCTTTTCTTCTTCTTCTTCTTCTTCTTCTTCTTCTCTTCTTCTTCGCATTCTTCTTCGAAAATTCTTTTTCCCTTTTTTCTTCTTCTTCTTTTCTTTTCTTCTTTTTCTTTTTCTTCTTCTTCTTCTTTTTCTCTTTTTCTTTTTTCGCAATTCTTCTTTTTTCTTCGCATTCTTCTTCTTCTTCTCTTCTTCTTCTTCTTTTCTTCTTCCCTTTCTTCGAATTCTTCTTCTTCGAAATTTTTCTTCTTGCAATTCTTCTTTTTCCAATTTTTTCTTTTTCGAAATTTTCTTCTTCGCAATTCTTTTTCTTCGCAATTTTTCTTCTTCGCAATTCTTTTTCGCATTTTTCTTCTTCGAAATTCTTCTTTTCGCAATTCTTCTTCTTCTTCGAAATTCTTTTTCTTCGAAATTCTCTTCGAAATTCTTCTCCAATTCTTCTCTTGCAATTTTCTTCTTCTTTTTCTTCTTCGCAATTCTCGAAATTCTTCGCAATTTTCGCAATTCTTTTCTTCTTCTTCTTCTTCTTCTTCTTCTCTTCTTCTTCTTTTTCTTTTTCAAAATTCTTTTTTTTTCTTCTTCTCTTCTCTTCTTTTTTCCCTTCTTTTTCTTTTTTTTCTCTTCTTCTTCTTCTTTTTCTTTTTCTTCTCTTCTCCCCTTCTTTTTTTCTTCTTCTTTTTCTTCTTCTTCTTCTTCTTCTTCTTCTTTTCCCTTTTTCCTCTTCTTCTTTTTTTCTTTTTCTTCTTCGCAATTCTCCTTCTTTCGCAATTCTTTTTCCCCTTTTTCGCAATTCTTTCTTCTTCTTCTTCTTCCGCATTCTTCTTCGAAATTTCTTCTTCGCAATTCTTTTTTCTTCGAAATTTTTCTTCGCAATTCTTCTTCGCAATTTTTTTTTCGAAATTTTTCTTCTTTTTCTTCTTCTTCTCCTTCTTTTTCTTCTTCTTCTTTTCTTCTTCTTCTTCTTCTTCTTTTCTCTTTTTCTTCTTTTTCTTCTTCTTCTTCTTTTCTTCTTCTCTTCTTCTTTTTCGAACTCTCAACAACAAAAACCAGTGTTGCATGTCATATGAGCAAAAGCTTTTGCTTGCCTTTAAGGTACCGAAAAGTTGGGCCCAACGGTCGACTTTGGCGGGAAGAGAACTTTCATTTTAAATTTTTCTTGAAAAAAAAAGTTAAGAAATGCCCCAAAGAGGTCAGAAAAAACAAAAGGGAGATGTACAAGAAAAAAAAAGGAACAAAAGCAAAAGAAGATGGGGACTACAAAAGGAAAGGGAAATTCCCTATAAAAATTTTCAGAAATTTGGGACGCTATTAATGTTTTATCCATTCTATTCTGCAAAAAACCCCTTTGTTTTACCAGACACAAACAACACTGAAAATAACTGCCCAGAAACACAGCGACATCCCCACAGCAACCAACGGAGTTTACCAAAGATTTTGACGGGCTTTTGTTTGCTGTAATGTTAAAACCACCCCCTCCACCACCCCCAACAAAAAAACCTCCACTACCCCCACCATCTAACCCTCCCCATCCCTCCTAACCCCCCCCCCCCCCCCCCTTTCCCCTTCAAAAAAACCCAAAAAAAGACAAGGGAAAGAAAAAAGAGAGAGAGAAAAAACAGAGACAGAGAGAGGAGCCTATTTTCAAAACAACTTCCAACTTGGCAACAACGCACGCGTATGTCTTTCCCCCAAAGTCAGGGGTATATAGTTTTTACTCCGTGGACGTCGTTTCCCAAAGGGCAACTGTAAAACCCCAGAGGCTTTCCCCTTTGATTGAACAGCGTTTGCTCCCCAACACTTACTCCTCCAGCCTGGGACATAGGCCATTGCATCGAGACTAACCCAGCGTTTGTTTTGTTTTGTTTTTCTGGGGGGGGGCGTAAATGGATGGATGGAGGGAAAGGTGGAGGGAGGGATGGAAAAAGGAAAGGGGGAAAAAGCTAAGGCAGGTTTGGGGAAAGGGGAAGGGAAAGGGGAACTAGAAAAGGAAAAGGACAGAAAATTTCGTGCACGGGGTAGAGGGGACGAAGCTTTCAAAGGGGTGGGTTGTTGTTGTTGTTGTTTTTTTGTTGTTTGTTGTTGTTGTTGTTGCTGCTGCTGCTGCGCTGTGTTGTTGTTGTTGCTTTTGTTGTTGTTGTTGCTGCTCGTTTTTGTTGTTGCTGTTGTTTGTTGTTTTTTGCTGCTGTTTTTTTTGGGTGTTGTTTTGCTGTTGTTGTTTTTTTATGTTTGGGGGGGGGGGTTTAAAGGGTTGTCGTTTGTGGTTTTTTGTTTTTTTTTTCATCTGTTTTTTTTCCTTTGGTCGAAATTTTCCCCACATCAAGACATCAAGACCTTAGACAAAAATTGTGGTTTTTTTTTTATCTCAAAAAGAAAACCAGGGTGTACGTGAATTCCAAACTATGATAGAACTTCGAGTAAGGGGCCAAGTTGTGTGTTACGGTCCGCTCAAGTCCAATAAAGAAAAATATAGAAATAAACAACAACCACACACAAAAAATGTACATGAATAGAAAACCCCTTTTTTTTAAATATTTTTGTCAGGCTCTTAGATCTTCTGGCTGCACCGAATGTGGAATTATGCTTTATTTCCTTTTGTCTCTGCCTAAAAGAAACTGGTGGTTAAATCATGTTTAAACTTCGTTTTTCTCTTTTCTCTTTCTTCGTCGAAAATATGAGCAAAAATCTTACGCTCCGTTAAACCCTGACAAGTCGGGCCCATGCACCGACTTAATGGTGCAATACAGCTTTTTTTTTTAAGTCTATAGGGGAAAAAAAAGACAGGGGAAGGGACCAAGAAAAGAAAAAAGTAAGAGGAGTGACGGGAAGAAAAGGGATGACAGAAACAAAGAGAGGGATAGAAAAGAGGGAATTCCTGACACTTTTTCAAAAGGTGGCAGTTGCTTTTTAAGTGACAACCCCCTGGCTTCCCAAAAGGAAAACGTGGACTCATCATTTAACCTGGGCGAGAGGCATGTTCAACAGCCGCAGATCGCGTGCATGCTTAAACAGTTTATTCCGTCTGACATCCGATAATTTAATATTCCCTTGTTTGTGAAACGGAAACCAGAAAATTTTTTCCGGGTCTATCAGATAAGACAGCCTTTCCTGGAAGCATGAAAAAACAAGGATCTCTTTGACGTCATATACCCCAATCACAAACCTTTGCGTATGGTTCAATAAAAGCTAGTACGAAATGCATCATAAACAAGTAGTCTTGTTAGTTATTATTTGTTATAGAGAGTTCGACCATCTACCCTAATTATGCAAGTATCTGTTTTAGCTGATTATTCTTGTAGAGATATTGGACCAAAATCACAGACAAGTATTCTGCTGAGTGAATCTTTTGCGTCACAGGAAATTATTTACCAACTGTAAAATCAGCAAAAACAACGGGTGTAAATAGAAACGTTAAGGACAAATCAAAATTGGGTTCGTTGCTGACGCACAGATTTCTAGACAGCTGGAGCATCTTTTCTGTACGAATCCCCTATTCCTGGTGGAGGGTGGCTAGGGAACGCCCTTCAGAAAGCAAAACCCCGGTCGGAAGTGAGGGTAGTTCGATTCCCGTTTGGCCCGAAAGTTTTCCCCCCCCATTAGCCCTAGGGGGGCGGGCGCTAGTTTTTTGGGTTGAGACGAAAACCCGGGTCCCGTTTTTACAAATAACATTAGCGCACGTAAAAAAAACCCCACAAAAACAAGAGAGTTGCCCCGGGGCAAAATTCTTTAGAGAAAACCACTCGATGGGGAAAAAATACATTTTGCGACAGGAAAAAAAAAAAAAAACAGGGGTGGCGCTGCTCTTGTGGCGACGCGCTCCCCCCCCCCCCCCCCCCCCCCAGGGGAAGCGGCCCAATTTCACGCAGAAAATCTGCCGTACTTAAAAAGTGGTAAAAAAATAAAAAAAACAGATCCTTACGGGGATAAAATAATCCGAAAAACGCCCTTCTATTTTACTTAAACCACCAACAAACCCCAGCGAGAAAATAAAACCTATGTCGCTTCTTTGCGTCGTTTATTTTTTATTAAAACATAAAGTTTGGGATACACCCCCAACCTACGATCCCATCACTACACGATTGTCTACATTTATCCTGCGCCTTCAAAATGTAAGTAAGGGATACTCATTTTTTCGTATTTTTGATTCTCTTACTTCCAGACCACACAATGATATGTCTCCACACTGAAAGGAGAAACCTCTAAAGGGGTTAGTGATTTTTGGTGGGGCCATTTCTTCTGTTGATAAGTCCGTACATATTTGTACTTACACTGCGGCACATTATGGAAAGAACAACGAGTCCCACAACCTGTGATCGAAAAATTATATGTTTAAGACAATGACAATGAAAATGACAAATTTTTTTTATTTCGAGGATAAGAATAAGCACCCATGCTTTTTACATCCAGCCCCCCCCCTAAGGATATATATCAAAATAAAATAAAAAACCCCCATACAATACCCTTACACATAAAAACGGGGAAAAAATATATACCAAAAATCCCCAAAAAAAACACCGAAGGAGAAAAGAGAGAGAAAAAAGAGAAACAAGTAAAAAGAAACAAAACAAAAACACAGAAACAATCGAAAAAATAGCAAAACCGAGAAAAAAACAAAGCGGCAAAACAAAAAGGGGGAGAGGGGAAAAAACCCGAATGTCCCCCCTCAAGAAAAAAACAACAACAAAAAAACCCCAACAAAACCCCAACCCAACCCAAAACAACCAAACAAAGCAAAACCCCATAAAATAAAAAAAGAAAAAATGATAACTAAGGCTACATACAAGGAAAACGCGTGAAGAAAAAATCTCTTTCTTTTTTTTTAAAAACATTTTTCCAAGTACAAATGGGCTTATACTTCTTTTCTTGTTCGTCAACGCTCAACAGCACACTCGCGCACACATGTCCATGCAGAACATCTTGCGCCACGTTAAATCCTTTTTCCCTTTTTCGAAGAGTAGGCCATTGTATGCCGGGGGAACAGATGACAAATTTACAAAACCGCATACACAGGGGGACTGATGTAAAATAAGAAGCACAGAGTCTTTTCCATTACCTCGAGAGAAAAAAAAAATTAACGCTTGATTTTTCTTTACAAGTTTCCCGGGGTTTATATAATTTCCATACACATCTTTATTACTATTATTATTATTATTATTATGATATAGCAAAAAAACCTTTGTGCTGCCGCAAGCAGCTAACAAACAGGTCAGACTCAACGCATCCAAAATTTGGCGTAAACCGGGGCCTGTTGCTGCGAACGCACGCAGAACATTTTTGAGCACACTTAATCCTGTTCCGCTTTTCGTAAGATAGGCCATTGTGTGCCGGGGGGAACAGATACAGAATTACCTACCGCAACACACGCGACGGGATTAAAAAAAAAAATTTAACACATAATGCTTATTCCATATCCCGATTTTATATCGAAGAAAATAAAGATAAATAATAAAAAAATTTTGGGAAAAAATTTTGTTATTTTTTTAAATCTTTCTGCGAAAAAAGCAGAGGGTAGACCAAAAACGCCACACACAAAAAACCAACAAGAAAAGGTGACGTAAAGAAAAAGGAAAAAGGGCAAAAAAAAGACGGAAGAAAAGAGGGAATCCCTACCCAACAGAATTTCCAGAATGGGGGATGTTTTTTTAAAACTGCAGGCCCCGGTACTGTTTTAAATTTAAATCTACCACATTGTTTGTTTTTTTTGTTTTTTTGGTGGTGGTGGGGGTGGGGGGGGGTGGGTGGTGGTGGGGGCGGTGTGTGTATTTTGGGTGTAGTTTTAGTGTGTGTGTGGTTGGGTGTTGTGTGTGGTGTGGTGTGTGTGTGTGTGTTTTTATTCATGATGATTGCATAGTTAAATTTTTGAATTTTAGCGCTTTGGATGCTGTTTTGCAAGTTTCACGCATATACACCCATACATTTTTATTTTTAAATTATTTTTATTTTTATTTTATTATATTATTATTATTATTATTATTAAGGGCAGCGCACCCAGTTTTGCCAGAGAACAGACAAAATAGCTGCTGTCTGGATTTTCGAAAAAGAATTTTTTTCTAAACCCGGGGAATCGCGGAAAATTGTAAGTGCATACGGTTTTAAAAAAAAAATATTCATGTCTTTTTTTTCAATGACTTTGCCTCAAAAAAGGGCAGCCATACTACAAGCCTGGGGGATTGGGGTTTCTTCTGTCATGGAATTATATGCTATCAACCAATTTTTCGATGGAAACAACAAAGTTTCATTTTGCATTTTAAACTGCATTTTGAATTTTTTTTAACAATATTTCATATAAATCAAACTAAAGTGTACGAACATGACACACGAACATAGGGAAATGCCAAGACTGCCCAAAACGGAACAGTAAAAGGGGGGAGACAAGAAGAGGCAACAGAAAAAACGAGGGGAAGGCAACACCAAATTGACGGTACCTTGAGTGGACGATTTGCTACGGAAAGCAGGGGACCACGGGATGGGGGAAGCGTTCAAAATCGGCAGGGGGCCCCCCAGGCCAGGGGACTACGGGAGAGGTGAAGGAAATTGAACAACTATTTAACACTTTCTGACACCAGCTTTTGTTTGGGGACATGTATACTGAAAAAAAATATTCAACAACTTTTGCTAGAAGTTTCTGGGATAACACTATGATAATTTTATAACATGATTTTTGTAAGAGGGTTTAAAGTTGAATTGCTTGAGTAAAGGGCCTCTTCGAGGGGTGTGGTGTGGTTGTGTGTGTGGGTGTGTGTTGTGTGTGTTGTGTGTGTGTGTGTGTGTGTGTGTGGTGGTGTGTGGGGGTGTGTGGTTGTTTTGGGGGTGTGTGTGTGGTCTGTGTGTGTGTCTGTGTGTTGTTGGGCTGGGGTGTGTGTGTGTGTCTGTATCTGGTCTGTTTTTTGTCTGTGTGTGTGCTGTGTAGTGTGTGTGCATGTGTGTGTGTGTGTGTGTGTTTGTGTGTGTGTGTGTGTGTGTTGTTTGGGGGGCTGCGTGGTGGGCGGGCGCGCGCACGCGGGTTGTCGCGAAAAATTTTTGCTACGTTCTCAAAAAGATCAGATAGCCGCATATTGCGCTCACCCTTTTTGTCCTTAGTTCTTGACTTTGCCTGCTATGTTTGTTTGTTTGTTGTTATCAGATTTTTGTTTTTTTCTTTTTGTTTTTTTTTTGCTTTTCCTTTTGCAGGTTTGTTCTTTTGTTTATGTTGTTTTTTTGGGGGGGTTTTTTTGGGGAGGGGAGGGGCTTTTTTCTTTTTTTTTTTTTTTTCAGGGGAGTGGGGGGGGGTTTGGGGGGCGTGGGGCGTGGATTTTCGACCACAGTTTTGAGTTTTTTTGTTCACTAGAAAACAGTCCTGGTGATTGAAAATACGACCTTAAAAATAAAAGTACCCTTTCAGATTAACAACCCACACAGTCTTTTTAGCAAATAAAAATGAACCGTTCCTTTTCCCCTCCTCCTCCTCCTCCCCTCCTCCTCCTCCTCCTCTCCTCCTTTTCTTCCTCTTCTTTTTCTTCTTTTCTTCTTCTTTTTCTTCTTTTCTTTTTCTTCTTCTCTTCTTTTTCGCAATTCTTCTTCGAATTCTTTTTCCCTTCTTTTTCTTCTTCCTCTTCTTCTTCTTTTTCTTTTTCTTCTTCTTCTTCTTTTTCTTCTTCTTCTTCTTCTTCTTCTTCTTCTTCTTCCTTCCTTCTTCGCAAATTTTCTTCTTCTTTTCGCAATTCTTCTCCTTTTTCTTCTTCTTCTTTTTCTTCTTTTCTCTTCTTCTTTTTTCTTCTTCTTCTTTTCTTCTTCTTCTTCTTCTTCTTTTTCTTCGAAATTCTTCTTCTTCGCAATTCTTCTTTTTCCCAAATTCTTCTTCTTTTTCTTCTTCTTCTTCTCTTTTTCTTCGCAATTTTTCTTCTTCGCAATTCTTCTTCGCAACCCTTTTTCTTCGCAATTTTTCTTCTTCCAATTCTCTTTTTTCTTGCAATTCTTTTTCGCAATTTCTCTTCCCAAATTCTTCTTCGAAATTCTTTTTCGAAATTCCTTCTTCCTCTTCTTCTTCTTCGCAATTCTTCGCAATTCTTCGAAATTTCTTCTTCTTTTTCTCTTCTCTTCTTCTTCTTTTCTTTTTCTTCTTCTTTTTTCCTTTTTCTTCTTTTTCAAAATTCTTTTCTTCTTTTTCCTTTTTCTTTTTCTTTCTTCTTCTTCTTCTCTTCTTCCTTTTTCTTCTTCTTTTTCTTCTTCGCAATTCTTCTTCTCTTCTTCTTTCTTCTTCCTTCTTCTTCTTCTTCTTCTTTTTCTTCTTCTTCTCCCCTCCTTTTTCTTCTTTTTCTTCTTCTTCTTCTTCTTTTTCTTCCTTCTTTTTCCCAAATTTCTTCTTTTTCCCTTCTTTTCGAAAATTCTTTTTTCGCAATTCTTCTTTTTCTTCTCTTCGCAATTCTTCTTCGAAATTCTTCTCGCAATTCTTCTTTTTCTTCGAAATTCTTCTTCCAATTCTTCTTCGAAATTTTTTTTTTCGAATTTTTCTTCTTCTTCTTTTTCTTCTTCTTCTCTTCTTTTTTCCCTTCTTCTTTTTCTTCTTCTTCTTCTTCTTCTTTTTCTTCTTCTTCTTTCCTTCTTCTTTTTCTTCGAACTCCAGACAACAAAACCAGTGTTGCATGTCAAGACCCCATAAAGGCGTTCTTGCCGTTAATCCCTGACAAGTTGGGGCCCCCCGTCTGACTTTTGGCTGGAAGAAACTGTTCTTTTTTAAATCTTTCTGGAAAAAAAAAGTTAAGAGAATAAACCCAAGGGGCAAAAATAGACCAAAAGGAGTGTACAAAAAAGAAAAAAAGGGAACAAAACAGAAAGGAAGATGGGACTAGAAAAAGGAAAGGGAATTCCCCATCATAAATTTTTCAGAAATTTTGGGACGCTATTAATTTTTTTTTTCCATTCAAATTCTGCAAAAAAACCCTTTGTATACCAGCATAAAACAACACGCAAATAGACTTCCAATAACACAGCGCATGCCCGTCACCAACCAACGGACTTTACCAAAGACTTTGACAGGCTTTTGTTTGCTGTAACTGTTTACAACCCCCTCCCCACCCCCAAAAAACAAAAAAAACCTCCACAACCCCCCCAAACTTAACCCCCCCCATCCTCCTAACCCCCCCCCCCCCCTCCTTTTCCTTAAAAGAAAAACCCAAAAAAAACAAGGAAAAATAAAGAGAAGAAAAAAACAGAGACGAGAGAGCGAACCTATTTCTAAACAACACCCAATTTGGGCAAACGTCACGCGTATGTCTTTCCGGGGAAATCGGTGGAAAATTTACTCTGTGGACGCTTTTTCCAAGGCAACGTAAAAGCCAAGGCATTCCCCTTTGATTGAACAGGGGCTTGCTACCCAACCACTTACCCCTCCACCTAGCTGGGTGGCCTAGTGTGCATCTGAGACTAAGCCAGCGTTTAGCTTTGCTTTGTTTTTCGGGGGGAGGGGCTGTAAGGGATGGATGGAGATGGAGGGAGGGAGGAGGAAAAAGGGAAAGGGGAAGAAAGCAAGACGGGTTTGGAAGGGGTAAAGGAGGGGAAACTAAAAAAGGGAAAAGGACAGAAAACTTCGTGCACGATAGAGGGGACGAAGTTTTTCAAAGGGTGGCTGTTGTTGTTGTTTTGTTTTTGTTGTTTTTGCTGCTGCTGCTGCTGCGCTGCGCTCTGCTGCTGCTGCTCCCGGCGTTATTGTTTTTTGTTGTTTTACGGGTTTTTTTGGGGGTTTTTTGGGGGGATGAGGTTGTTTGTTTGTTTTTCATCTGTTGTTTTTTCCTTGGCCTGAAAAAATTTTCCCCACACGAGACATCAAGATTTTGACTTTAATTGTTGTTTTTTTTTGTTTATACTCAGAAAGAAAAACCAAGGTAACTAAAATTCGAATACAATTTTTAGAACCCGATGTAACGTGTAAGAAGTATGTGCTTTACGCCCCCAAAGTCCAAAAAAGAAAAAAAAAAAATAAACAACAACCACACACAAAGAAATGTACAGTGAGATAGCAAACCATTTTTTAAAATTTTTAAATTGTCAGGCTCTTAGATCTTAGGCTGCCCCGAATGTGGAATTATGCATTATCTTTTCTCTTCGTTTTCTCCTAAAAGAAAGCTGGTGGTTAAAAAACTTAGAGACTTTCGTTTTTCTCTTTTTTTCTTTCTTCGCGAACTAATAGCAAAAATCGTTACGCTCCCTTTAAACGCCGACAAGTCAGGCCCAGTGACCCATTTAGGCTGATATAGAGCTGTTATCTTTAAAGTCTTTAGGGGGTTTAAGACAAGACGGGAAATGGACCAAGAAGAGAGAAAATACAAAAAAGGATGTGACGGAAAAAAAGGGATAGGCAAAAACAAAGAGAGTGAAGAAAAGGGAAATTCCGGGCACACATTTTTCAAAAGGGTGGCAGTTCTGTTTATAGTGACAAGCCCGGGGTTTTTCCCCAAAAGGGAAACTTTGGAAAACCCTATCATGAAACCGGGGGCGAGCGAAGCAGTTAAAAACAGCCGCAGACAGCGTGCATTGTTTCCCAACAGTTTATTCCGTCTGACTCCGAAAATTTTTTAAAATTCGCTCTTTTTTGTGAAACAATGACAACAAGAAAACGATTCCAGTCTTTCAGAAAAGGACGACCATTTCAGAAGCAGCATCAAAACAGGAGTTCTTGAAGTGATATACCCCATTCGGAAAAACCTTTTGCGTATTTTTACGAATAAAACAGTAGTCGGTTAAACAAAAACAAGTAGTCTTTTTATTGATTAATTGTTATAGAGAAATGTTCGCCATCAGCCCTAATTATCAATGTCGCTTAGCTGATTATTCTTTTTTAGAGATATTCGACCTTTACAATCACGACAAGTTTTCTGCGATGAACATTGCTGTCACGGGGAATTATATTCCCAAACGTAAAATACAGCAAAAAAAACTGGTTAAATAGTAACTGTTAGGACAAATCACAAATTTGGTTCTCGCTGACGCACAGATATTCTAACAGCTGGATCAATCTTTTCTGACAAGTCCCTATTTCCTGGTGATCGGTGGCCAAGGTAACGCCCGTCTAGAAAGCGAAAACCCCGGGGTGGGAAGGTGGGTATTTTTCGATTCCCTTTTTGGGACCCAAAGTTTTCCCCCACCATTGACCATGAGTGGGGTCTGGGGCAGTCTTTGGGTTAAAACATAAACCGAGGTCCCTGTGTTCAAATAATATTTAGCGCACGTAAAAGAACCCACAAAACAAAAGATTTGTCCCGGCAAAATTTTTTAAAAAAAAGCCACTCTAAAGGGAAAAAAAATACAAAAAGCGACACGAAAAAAAAAAAATAAACATGGGTGGCGCTGCCGTGGCGAGCGCTCCCCCCCCCCCCCCCCCCCCCCCCCCCCCCCCAGGGAGCAAGCCCGAATTTCACGCAGAAAAATCTGCCGTGACTTAAAGTGGTAAAAAAAAGAAAAAAAAAACGCATCCTTACAGGGAGAAAAAACCAAAAGTCGACTGTCATTTTATTTAAACTCACCAACCAAACAAATAAACGCTCAGCGGAAAGAAAACCTTTATGTCCTTTTTTGCTCTTTTTACTTTTTTTTAGCACTAAAGTTTTGGGAATCATCCAGACCTAGATCCCAGCACTACTAACGATGTCTGACTTTTATCCTGCTCCCTTCAAAGTGTAAGGTAAGGGATACCCATTTTTTTCGTAGTTTAGTGCTCGTTACTTCCAGATCCACAAAACGATTATATCCCACACTGAAAGGAAAACCTCGTAAAGGGGTTTGTGATATTTGTGCCTTTGGCTTCTGTTGGAATGTTGTATCAATTTGTACTTGCACTGCGGCTATCATTATGGAAAGAACAACGCGGGCCCAGCAACCTTGTCTGAAATAATTAAAAAAATAAAATAATAAAAAATAAAAAAAAGGGAAACTTATAACGCTGTATTTTTGCACAGAAAATCAAACGCTTGCACTCACTCTTTCTTACACAGTAAAGCAACAATAGAAATAATAGTTCTAAAAAGTCCAAATGCAACCCACACACCACCACACACACACCACACACCACACACACACACACACACACCACAGGTTATACACTTTGGCAAGGAGGAATCTTTGGCTGTTAAAAACAGGGGAACTAAAAAAGAAACAGGAGGAAATTCTTAGGTTTGAAACAAAAATGCTTGGGGCCCGATTTAAAAGTGTCAAAAGAAGGGCTTTGGCGAAGAGAATGGGAGGCCATTCCAAACGATGGGCCAAAACAGGAAAAAGCGACGGCCAACAGTGGACGGGTTTAATCTGGTATTTTTTAAGCACAAGGGTCTGCAGCGAGCGAAGGGAACGAGAAGGGTGAGAGGGGGAGACTTCCAGAGGGAGGGGGTGCGTTTGTGGAGAATTTGTAACAGAGGGGACTGATCTTAAGTTTTTTCTTTGTGGGACGGCACCAGTGGAGAGATCGCAAAGAGGGGAATGGTCAGATTTTTTCTTTCTAGGACAAAAACGAGCTGCAGAGTTTTAAACTTGAAGGGAGTGGAAGATGATGCGGCAGACCAGCCAAAAGAGAATTCAAAGCCAGACGGAAAGGGTGAGAATGCCACGAGTTTTGATGTTCGTCGGGACATCTTTTGAATTCACAATCCCGTAATTGATGAAGCACACTGGCAGGGCTTGGGGGATAATTTTTGCATAGAGAGGTTTTAAGACAATGACAAGAAAATTCTTTTATTTTTGAGGAAATGAAAAAACACCCAGTTCTTTTTTACTCCAGTCTCCCCCCTAAGGATATTATTATAAAAAATAAAATAAAGCCCCTACAAAACACTTTCACATAACGGGGAAAAAATATATCACAAAAAACCCCACAAAAAAACACCGAAAAGGGGAAGAGAGAAAAAAAGTAGCAAAAATAAGAAAAAACAAAACAGAAAACCAGAAACAATCGAAAAAATAGCAAGAATCAAGAGCAAAAACAAAAGCGCAACAACAACAAGGGAGGGGACAACCGAATAGTCCCCCCCAAAAAAAAAACAAAAACAAAACAACCCCAAAAAAACCCCAAACCCAACCCAAAACAGAACCAAACAAAGCAAAAACCCCCATAAAAAAAATAAAGATAAATGATATACAAGGCACATACTAAAAAAGTCGTGATAGATAAAAAACTGCTTTTTTTTTTTTTTTTTCATTTTTTGCAGAAAGTTCGCCGAACGCTCAGAAGCAAAACCCTTTCGCACACATGCCAATGCAGAAACTTGCCATACAATCCTGTTCCGCTTTCGAAAGAGTAGGCCATTTGCGCCGTGGGAAAAAGATGACAAAAGTTACAAAACGCATGACACGGGGAATGGGGTTAAAAAAAAAAACACTGAAAAACTTATTCCATTTTCCCCCCAGAGAAAAAAAAATCTGAAAGCTTTGATTTTTGCTTTTCAAGATTCAGCCCATATAAAATTTTTAAAAATTATTAAATTATATTATTATTAAAATTTTTATTAAAAATAAATTATTATTTTTATTTGAAGACGAAAAAACCCTTGTGCGCCGCTAAGCGCAACAAATCAGGGCAACCAACCATCCTAAAATTGGCGAAACCGGGTCCTTTTGCTGCGAACGCACCAGAACTCGAGCACCACGTAAACCTGTTTCCCCTTTTCGTAAAGTAGCCATTTTTTGCCGGGGGAAAATACAGAATTTTAACCCCCCCCCCCCTACCCCCTGGGGTGTAAAATAAAAAGCCATTTGTCTTTTTCCATTTTCCTCGATAAAAAGAAGAAAATAAAGAAAATAAACAAAAAAATGGGAAAAAAAATGTTTTCTTTTAAATTTTTTTTTGCCAAAAAAGCAAGAGGGGAAAACAAAAACGCCACACACCAAAAACCCCAACATGAAAAGATGACGTGAAAAAAACGGAAGAGGGGAAAACAAAGAATGGGGTAAAAAGAGGGGAAATTTCCCAGCACAGAATTTCCAATGGGGGGAGCTATTTATACTGGCAGTCCCTGAAAAGCTTTTTAAACAAATTAAACATGTTGTTGTTTTTGTTTTTGTGGTGGGGTGGTGGTGGGGGTGGTGGGGGGTGGTGGCAGGTGTATTTTATTCAAAATTCAAAGGGTTTTAAATTTTTTTGAATGGAGCGTTTTTGGATTGCTGCTTTTCAAGATCGCGCTAAAACATTCCCCAAAATTATATTATTTTTATTATTTTTATTATTATTTTTATTTTTAACGGCAGCGCTACCCCCGTTTTTCTCAGAGAAAAACAAAAAACTCTTCGGACTTTTGACAAAGAAAACATTTACTAAAAACCCCTGGAATCGCTGTGAAAATTGTAAGTGCAACTGGAATTTTTAAAAAAAAAAATTCATTCTCTTTTTTCAATACTTTTCCCCAATTTTAGGGAGCCATACACAAGCCCCGAGGGATTGGGGGTTTCTCTGTCAGGAATTTTTATGCTATCAAACTCAAAGTTTTTGAGGGGAACAACAAAGTTTTCAATATTTTCTTTAGAACATTGGGAATTTGAACTTTTTTAACAATACTTTAGTGATAAGATGCAAACTAAAGTGGTCAACTGACACACAACAATGGGGCTGCCCAAAACTGCCTACGGGGGAAAAGTACAAGAGGGGGACGAAGAAGAGGGAGACAGGAAAAAAGATGGAAGGCAACACCAAGATGGGCTGGTACCTTATGGGACGATTTGCTACGGAAAGCAAGGACCACGGGGGGGAGGAACTGGTTGCATAAACTGCAGTGGGGCCCCCGGGTCCACGGACTACGGGAGAGGTGAAGGAAATTGAACACTACATACTTTAACACTTTCTTGACACCACTTTTTTTCTTCGGGCATGACTACGAAAAAAAATCACAACTTTGCTATAAGTTTCTGTATGAACACTATGATGAATCTAAACATTGACTTGTAAGATGGTGTTATGTTGTATGATTTTTTTTACAGGCCTCTTCGTATGTGTTTGTGGTGTGTTGGTGTGTGGTGTGGTGTTGGGGTGTGTGTTGTGTGTGTCTTGTGTGGTCTTGGGGTTGGGGCTTGTGTTGTCTGTGGTGTTGTCGTGTGTGGTGTGGTTCTGTATCTGTGCTTGGGTTTTTCTGTTGTGTGCGTTGTGATGTTTGTGCATGTGTGTGGGGGTTGTGTGTGTTGTGTGTTTGTTTGTTGTTTGTGCGTCGTGCGTGCGTCTGCGCGCGCACGCGTTGTGTCTGCGTAAATTATTGCACGTTCTTTAAAAAGACAGATAGCCCAGTATTGCGCTCTCTTTTTGTCCTGTAGTTCTTTACATTTCCTGCGTATGTTTTGTTTGTTTTTGTTACAATTTTTGTTTGTTTTCTTTTTTTTTTGTTTCGTTTTCCCTTTTCAGGTTTTTCTTTTGATTAGTTGCTTTTTTGGGGGGGTTTGTTTTTTGGGGGGGGAGGGGGGGGGCTTTTTTTTTCTTTTTTCTTTTTTTTAGGGGGGGAGTGGGTGGGGGGGTTTTGGGGGGCTGGGGTGCGTGGGTTTTTGACTCAAATGATTTGAGCTTTTTTTTTTTCACTAT
>CM054136.1:83692850-83697850 GCA_028751875.1 Rapana venosa | reverse complement strand
ATTGTGTTTTTTTTTTTTATCTCAAAAAGAAAAAACCCGGGTTTACGTGAATTCCAATACTATGATAGAACTAGGATGTAAGCGTGCACAATAAAGTGTTTACGGTCCCCCTCAAGTGTCCAATAAAGAAAATATAGAAAATAAGCACAACAACCCCACACAAAAAATGTACAGTGAGATAGCAAACCATTTTTTTTAAAAATTTAATTGTCAGGCTCTTAGATCGTTATGGCTGCACCGAATGTGAATTATGCATTATCTTTTTTCCTTTTTTTCTTTTTCGCCCAAAAGAAACTGGGGGTTAAATCAGCTTTGAGACTTCGTATACTCTTTTCTTTTTTCTTCGTCGAAAAATAGAGCAAAAATGCGTTTTCGCTGCGTTAAACGCCTGACAATCAGGCCCATGCATCCGACTTAATGGTGCTAACAGCTGTTACCTTTTAAAATCTGTATGGGGTAAAAAAGACAGGAGAAGGTCCAGAAGAGAAAAATGCTAAGAAGGATTGACAGGGAAAAAAAGGGAGAAGCAGAAACAAAGAGAGGGATAAAAAAGGGAATTCCGGGGCCCCATTTTTTAGAAGGTGGGAGTTGCGTTATAGTGCAACCCCGGCTTCCCCAAGGAGAACGTGGAATCCAAACATGTAAACCTTGGGCGAGCGAGCAGTTACAAACGCCGCAGATCGCATACATTCTTCCAACAGTTTATTCCGTCTGACACCGATAATTTATATTCGCCTTGTTTTTTGAAACAGGGGAAAAAAGAGAAAAAGATTCCCGTTTTTCAGAAAGACGACCATTTTCAGAACAGCATCAAAACAGAGAGTCTCATTGACGTCAAAACCCCTATTCTGGACAAACCTTTTTCGTATGGTTACTGAAAAAAACTAGTATCGAAAAAAAAGTCATCAAAACAATATCTTTTTAGTTGATTAGTTGTTATAGAGATGTTCACCCTCTACCCAATTATGCAAGAGTCTGCTTTGCTGATTATTCTTGAGAGATATTGGACCATATATCACAGACAATATCTCTGAGTGAATAGTTGCTGTCCAGGGGTATATATTACCAAATTCAATACAGTCAAAAACAACGGTTAAATATAATCGTTTAAAGGACAAATCACAAAGGGGTTTTGTCTCGCGCACAGAATTCTAGCATGGAGCTATCTGTTCTGTACAGATCCCTATTCCCGGTGGATCGGTGGCCTAAGGTAACGCTCCTGTCAAAAGCGAAAAGCCCGGGGCGGAATGTAGTGTTCGATTCCCGTTTGGACCCAAACTTTTTCCCCCACCATTAGACCATGATTTTGGGGGTCTGGGTGCTATCTTTTGGTTTTGACGATAAACCGAGGGCCCGTGTGTTCAAAAACATTTACCGGGACTAAAAGAAACCCCACAACAAGAGAGTTGTCCCCCGGCAAAAAATTTTTAGAAAAAGCCCCTCTGATAGGAAAACAAAAAACAGATGCAACCGAAAAAGAAAAAAAAAAACTGGGGGCGCTGCTCTTTGGGTACCCCTCCCCCCCCCCCCCCCCCCCCCCCGGGGGAGCAACCCGAATTTCACGCCAAAAATCGCCGGACAAAAAAAGGGGAAAATAAAAAAAAAAAAAGCATCCTTACAGGGGGGGGGGGGGGGGGGGGGGGGGGGGGGAATCCCAAAAATCGCTGTCTATTTCTTTAAAATCACTAACCCAAAATAAACAGCTCAGCGGGAAAATAAACCTGATTTTGCTTTTTTTGCGTCTGTTTACTTTTTTTAGCATCATAAAGAGGGGGTATCATTCCAACCTATGATCCCACACTAACAAACGATTTTCGAATTTATCCGCGCCTTCAAAAAGGAAGGAAGGGGTACCCATTTTTTTTTGTATTGAGTGCTCGTTACTTCCAGATCCACACAAAAAATTTGATCTCCACACTGAAAAAAAACCCGTGAAGGTTAGTGTATTTGGGGGTGCCATTGGCTCTGTTGAAAGTGTGTATCAATTTGTACTTACGAGCTGGGGTACATATGGAAAGAATAACGCAGGGGCCCCAACCTGTATCGAAATAATTATATTTTGAAACAAAGACAAGACAATGACAAATTCTTTTATTTCGAGGATAAAAATAAGCACCCATGTCTTTTTTACATCCAGTCCCCGCCCCTAAAGGAATATATTATAATAAAAAAAAAAATAAAGCCCATAGCAAACACTTTCACGATACGAAAAAAATAACACAAAAATCCCCCCAAAAATCACCGAAGAGAGAGAGAGAGAGAAAAAAAAAGTACAACAAGTAAGAAAGAAAGCAAAACAGAAAAAAAACAGAAACAATCCCAAAAAATATCAAGAACCAAACAAAAACAAAAACGGGAAAAACAACAACAAGGGGAGAGGGACAAACCGAAAGTCCCCCCCCAAAAAAAAACAAAAACAAAACAAACCCAACAACAACCCCCAAAAACCCCAACCCAAAAAAAGAAAAAAAAAGCAAAAACCCCCCATAAAAAAAATAAAGATGAAAATGAATCTAAGGCACATACATAGGAAAACGTCGTGATAAAAAATTGCTTTTTTTTTTTTTTTTTTACATTTTCCTGACAGACTTTTGCCGACGTCAGACAGCAGCATCTTTCGCACACATCCACATGCAGAACATTGCGCACACGTTAAAATCCGTTCCGCTTTTCAAAAAAGTAGGGCCCTTGTGTCCGGTGGGAACATATACAAAATTTACAAAACAGCAACACACGGGGGGCTGGGTGTTTTAAAAAAAAAAAGCGCATGAGTGCTTTTTCCATTTCCCGAAAAAACAAACTGAGCCTTTGATTTGTTCTTTTCAAATTCACGTATATAAATTCCTACATCATCACATCATGTTATTATTATTAATTTTTATTATTATTTTTATTTTTATTTTATTATTATTATTATTATTATCAATGTTTATTTTATGATTAGCGAAAAATCCTTGTGCGCCGCTAAGCACCTAACAAATCAGGTCAGATTCAGCACATCCTTAAATTGGGGTAAACCGAGGTCCGTGGGGGCGAAAGCCGCAGAACACTTGAGCACACGTTAAATCCTGTTCCCCTTTTCGTAAGTAGGCCATTATGTGCCCGGGGGGAACAATGACAGAATTTTCACAAACCCCTACACACGGATTAAAATAAAAAAGCACATAGTGCTTATTCCATTTTCCCCGATTAAAAAAGAAAAAAAAGATAAATAATCAATACAAATTGGGAAAAAAATTTATACTTTTAAAACTTTCTGGCAACAAAGCAGGGGGGTAGACCAAAAACGCCAACACAAAAAACCAACAAAAAAAGGTGACGTAAAGAAAAAGGGAAAAAGGAGAAACAAAGGCTGAAGAAACGAGGGAATTCCTACACGAATTTTCCCCGAATGTGGATGCTATTTAAACTGACATTCCCTGGTAAATTGCTTTAAAAATAAACTATCATGTTGTTTTTTGGGTTTTTGTTTTTGTTTTTGTGGGGTGGTGGGGGGGTGGGGGGTGGTGTTGTGGTGGGGTGGTGGTGCGTGTGTGTGTATGTGTGTGATGTTGTTTTGGGTGTGTGTGTGTGTGTGTGTGTGTGTGTGTGGGTGTGTGGGGTGGTGTTTTGTGTGGGGTGTGTTGGTGTTGTGTGTGTTTGTGATTTTTTTCATGAGATTTCATAATTAAATTAAATTTTAATGTGACGCTTTGGGGTTTCTGTTTTGCAAAATTCAGCTAAATACATTCTATACTTAATTATTTTTATTATTATTTTATTATTATTTTTATTAAATTTTTATTATTATCATCATCATTACC
This sequence comes from Rapana venosa, assembly GCA_028751875.1. Taxonomy (NCBI): domain Eukaryota; kingdom Metazoa; phylum Mollusca; class Gastropoda; order Neogastropoda; family Muricidae; genus Rapana; species Rapana venosa. The sequence goes on along the minus strand of CM054136.1, from coordinate 83,694,047 downwards.
CTCATCATGAAAAAAATTTGACTATTGAAATTTTTTTCATAGATTTTGTCTGCAGCGCACCCTTTTGGGAAATATCGTTTGTTTAAAAATATGATTTTTTACCATTTTATTATTGATTCATGACTGTGTAAGATTTGGTTGAATGCATGGCTTTGATTTGTCTTTGCAAAATTAGCACATATAAGTCCATTTTATTATTAATATTTTTTTACATCATCTCATCATTTTTATTTTCATTATTATTATTACCATGAGATGAGATATGGTGATGATGAGATAGATGATGATGATGATGATGATGAGATGAAAACTTTTTCAGTATGTTCTTTTCCCTTTCACAACTAGCGACAGTTTTTTCCCCCAAACCTTCAACCAAATTTTTCAAGTGAACAAAAAGGTTTTTTTTTTAAAAAATGGGTTGCACCCTTTAATGTTGTGTTGATCATTTCACTAAAAGTTGCCTCTTTCCATGCTGAACGCTCTGATTTTGTTCTTGTTGTTCAGTTCTTGTCCGTGCTGATAATTACTTTAAAGTCGATTGCTGTTTAGGTTTATTTTCCTGTTAAATGTCTGTAATCCTCCCTACCCCCTAGAAGGAGGTTAAACGAGTTAAATGTTGAGGCTTGTAGTGGGTGGATCTGTCTTTCTCAATTCTTTTGTTGGAATTGTTCCTTTGAAAACTTTTCTTTCTTTTTGTCGTTTCGCTGACAGTCGTTATATAGCTATTGCAGAACCAGACACAGCCTGCCATTTCTTGAAATTCCTTTTATTGTTTTGCCTTTGTTTTGTTTTTATTTTTGTTTGTGGTTTTTTAAGGGGTGTTGGGGGGGGGGGGGTGTTGTTGAGATTTTCCTAGGCTGAATTAGGGGTATTTTACCTAAAAATTAAATAAATAAATAAATAAAAAGAAACACCGCATGAGAACACTAATGAAGTAAAACAAAACAAAAAAAGAAAAAGAAAATAAGAAACATGTAAAGAAAGGAAAACAGATATAAAGAAAGGAAAAGAGACAGACAGACAGACAGAAAGAGACAGACAGACAAAGAGAGACAGAGATACAGACAGACAGGTAGACAGACAAACAGAGGCAGAGACAGAGGCAGACAGAGAGAGAGAGAGAGAGAGAGAGAGAGAGAGAGAGAGGAGAGAGAGAGAGAGAGAGAGGAGAGAGACGTAGAGACAGAGAAAGACATA
>CM054136.1:83675350-83685350 GCA_028751875.1 Rapana venosa | reverse complement strand
TCTCCGCCCCAGCCATACCCAGATTCGTTATATCGGGTACATCCTCAAGGGGGGCAACGGGGTAGCCTGGTGGTTAGAGTGAGGTATTGGTGATCTGCTGACCCGGGATCGATTCTCGTTCAAGAGGATTTTTTCCTCTGGAGTTAACATCAGTGTCGACTCCACTCTCCCTAAAAGTCCTTCGGATGAGACTCTAAACCGAGGCCCTGTGTGTACGAACGGACGCAGAACATCTTCCGCACACGTTAAAACCCGTTCCGCTTTTCGGAAGAGTAGGTCATGGTGTTCCGGTGGGAACGGATGACAAAATTGACAAAACTGCATACACACGGGGACTAGATGGGGAAAAAGCGCATGCGTGTGTTACACAAAATTTTCAGCGCACGTAAAAGAACCCACGGCAACAAGAGAGTTGTCCCTGGCAAAATTCTTAGAAAAAAGTCACTCTGATAGGGAAACAAATACAGTTGCAGACCAAAAGAAAAAAAAAGGGTAATGCCGCTATTGTGGCGACGCGCTCTCCCTGGAGAGAGCAGCCCGAATTTCACGCAGAGAAATCTCGTGACTTAAAGTGGTATAAAATTTTTAAAAATAATAATGAAATGCTGATTCCATTATCCTCGAAATTAAAGAATTAATTACTTTAAAAAATCATTGATTTCTTGCACGCCTCAAACTGCAAAAGGGGACTCGTAGACATTCAGACTTATTGGAACGGTGATCTACAGGCCTACTTAGAAAGTAAGAAGTGCAGGTTCCACCCTTCACCTTCACTTCACCTTCACCTTCACCTATCCCGTAGTCCCGTGGACCGTGGGGGCACCACAGACGATTTTGCAACCAGCTTCCTCCACTCCCCGCGGTTCTCTGCTTTCCGTAGTAGCAAATCGTTCCACTCAAGGCTACCAGTCCACTCTCTGATGTCGTCTTCCCATCGTTTTCTCTGTCTGCCTCTTCGTCTCCCTCCTTGTACTGTTCCCTGTAGGACAGTCCAGATGTTCGTGTGACGTGCCCGTACCACTTTAGTTTGCGGGATTTTTTTTTGTTTTGTTTCTTTTTTAACTGAAGAAATAAGTTCTTCATATGGTCCGATGGCGTTTTTAATGCTGGTTTTCACTTCCACATCAGTGATGTGATCTCTGTATGAGATCCTTATTGGAGCCCAAATTGTTCCCCCGTCCACTAACTTTTGAGTGGTTGTCTTTTAGTGTGTACAAAGCACATTGCACGCGGGAACTTTGTGGCTTGTTCTTCCCATTTCTAAAGAGACTAGCACCCAGACCACTCCACCCATGGTCTAGCAGATGGGGGAAACTTCAAGGTTCAGACAAGAATTCAGACAGACGCATTACGAAAAAGACTAGCACCCAGACCACTCCACCCATGGACTAGCAGATGGGAAAAAAGTCAAGGCTCAGACAAGATTGCAAAAACAGACTGGCCTTGTAAAAGAACTGTTGTTGCAGCATCATTTGCCACTTTGTCTACAAGCTGAAGAATAATGCCAGAATAATGCCAGAGTAGATGGCATATTCCCGGCAGAATGATTGTCTGTAAAAGCAAAAGACAAATGTCCATAAAATGCACGCTAATGAATAAATGCATCCCCACACTACTGGTACTGAGTGACTGTTGATTAATGAAATAAACACGCATATAAGCCACGCGTGAGCATGTACCGTCATTTACAGATAAGTGTTTCTTTTCCGGCAGGAAATTGCTTGATGTCTTGTTTCCCAATATTGAAACCAAAAAAAATCGTAGAACTTTTTTAGTTGATGACGTCAATGATGTGGAGACTCTCTCTCTCTCTCTACTAACAGTTAATACTTCCTCTTTGTCGTGGAACGCTCAGAAAGCGACTATTGTTGTTTGTCATAATATGAGCAAAAATGAGTTGGGCTACCGTTAAGTGCCTGACAAGCCAGGCCCAGCGCATCCGACTTCGGCATGGGAGAGAACTGTTATCTTCTTTCTGGGGAAAAAGGGCAGGAGAATGGACCAAGAAGGCAGAACCTAGACAAAAAAGGAGTAATAGGGGGAAAAAAGGGTACGAGGCAGAAACAGAGAAGGAGATAGAAAAGGGGGAATTCCTGGCACAGATTTTTCCAGAGTTGGGGAGGCTGTTTATAGGGGAAAGGGGGGGGAGGGAGGGGGGGGAGAGGGGGGTTGATACTAATAAGTACTGTTTTACTATCTATCTATCTATCTATCTATCTGTCCCGTAGTCTGACGACCGTGGGGGCACCCTCAAAGACTCAACAACCAGTTCCTTCCATTCCTCTCTCTGTTCTGCCTTTCTCAGGGTTTTGTTGAGTTTCTAGGCCTGTCCATTCGCTGATGTTATCCTCCCAGCTCTTCCTTGGTCTGCCTCTTCTTCTTCCTCCTTGGACTGTTTTACGGCGAGTAATTATTCAGTTTACCTCAAATTTAATGTGAATGATGTATGATTGTAAAATAATTGCCGACTGGTTTTTCGTTTGCATATTGTTTTCTTTATTAACAATCATTATTTTGAAGAATTGCAGGTCATTCACTTGCACATGTGTATGCTCGTGAGTAAGGAAGTGGGGAAGGTGGGGGGGGAGGGGGGGTGAGGGAGGCGTGCTTGTGCACTTGCGTGAGTTGGCGGTAGATCTCTTTCTCTGTCTCTCTCTCTGTCTGTCTGTCTGTCTCTCTCTCTGTCTCTCTCTAGGCAAGATATTTTTTCTATCTTATCGTCCGATGATGATATTGTGAACAAATCGGTTGCAAAGTTTATTGCTGAGGCACTGAAATTCAGACAATTACAGCTAAGTTCCAATTAGCTTAACATTTGTGACTAAACGAAAGTAACATTTATATTATGTAAACTCCAGCATTTTGTGACACACCTAAAGAAACATTTATAATTACGCTGTAGTCTCCAGCAAGAATATTTTTTGAAAATTTCACATACAATTTCAATGGATGGTCTAATATAGCATTCTAGAATGTTCTTTTCATTATTTTAGTTATTGCTTATTGGTTCCTATTGTTCATCCTTGTTATTACTTTGTGTTCAGTTTGAAACTGAGTTTACGTCAGAGCTTAAAGTCGTATCCGTTCATAGAGAGCTTATTTTTGGGGTTTTTTGTTTTCATTACGTTAAATGCATCATGTGATTTTTCTTGTATTTCTTTGTATTTACAAAAGAAAGTCGTGTATAACCCCCCTTGTCAATAGGCCACTTTGGGCAATGACAATAAATTGGTCAAAGCGTCAAAGCGTCAAAACGTCTCTGTCTCTCTCTCTCTGTCTCTCTCTGTCTCTCTGTCTCTCTCTGTCTCTCTGTCTGTCTGTCTGTCTGTATCTGTCTCTGTCTCTCTCTCTGGTGAAGTAGATTATCAGAAAAAATAGGCTGCTTCTTCACTTTTCTCTCAGACAATCTTGTTTTGCCCTAAAAACACAAGTTGGGCAGAACTGAGAAAATATCTAACATTTCAAATGGGCTTGAAAGTCGAGAGCTTGTTTCAAAGTTGTACGAGGACATAGACCGTGTGTATGTGTGTGTGCGCGTGCGTGCGTGCGTGTCTGTGTGTGTGTGTGTGTGTGCGTGTGTGTGTGTGTGAATGAACGGGTGTGTGTGTGTGTGTGTTTTGTTTGTGTGTATGTGTGAGGGGGGTGGAGAGAGAGAGAGAGCGCGAGAGAGAGTATGTGTGTATATCTGTCTATTTGTGTGTGTGTGTGGGAGGGAGGTTATGTGTGTGTATTGTATTTTATTCTTTTGTTCAGAGGATAATGAAATAAGAACCCATGTGCTTTTTTTTCATCCAGTCCCATTGTGTGTGTGTGTATGTGTGTGTGCGTGTATGTGTGTGTGCATGTGTATAATGTGTGTATGTGTGTGCGTGTGTGTGTGTGTGTGAGTTGTGTGAGTGTGTGTTTGTGCGCGCGCGCGCACGTATGTTTGTGTGTAGATGGGGGGGGGGGGCATGTGTGTGTATGTGTGTAGGTCTGTATGTCTGTCTCCTTTTATATGTGTGTGCGTTTGTGTGTGTATATGTGTGTATGTGGGGGGTGGGGGTGGGGGGGGGGTGGCGTGAATCAAGAATCAAGAATCAATCCAGAATCAAAAACTGTATTGCCATTAAGTCAGAACAAGACTTATTTGACACCAAACATACTAAACATATGTGTGTGTATGTGCGTATGTGTGTAAGCGTATGTGTGTAAGCGTATGTGCGTATGTCTGTGTGTGCGTGTGTGTATGTGAAAGGGGATAGGAACACTGTAGGATGGGGGGAAGGGGTGCAGGAGGTGGGGGGGCTTTGTCTCCCTGGGCTTTGAGAAGTAAATCCCTCTGTCTAGTGTTCACCTCTCTGGAGTTTCTCCATTCCGCTACTTTCGGCTTTGCGCGCCTTGGCTTCAGTAGAGTCCCCCAGTTCACCCAGCGGTAAATGGGTACCTGCCCTCTTTAGGGTCAGGGAAGGTAAAGCAGCGAGGGAGAGGAGATGGGCGCCGCCCTCAATATGCTGGCCCTAGAGAAGTGAGGTCTCTGACGCCTCGCTCCCCTCCTACGACCTTATAGGTTATGGGACACCTTTACCTTTTAACCTTCGGCTACTCCCACGTTTTGTGTCCCTCATCTTCTTCGTCCTCCTCTTCCTCCTCTTCCTCCTCCTCCTCCTCCTCTTCTTCTTCTCAATATATGTCATGCTGTTAGGTATCTCAGAGTGTTAGAGAGGGACCTCTGAAGAAGGCTCATGCAGGAGCCGAAACTCGAGTCAGGTCAGGCCAAAGGCATGGTCCTTTCTCAATAAGTCCTCAAGTGCTGCCTGTAGAAATTTCTGCTTTTTAGGTGGGGTTTTTTGTTCATAGATAGGTAGATAGATGGATAGATAGATAGATAGATGGATAGATAGATAGATAGATAGATAGATAGATAGATAGATAGACAGACAGACAGACAGACAGACAGATAGATAGATAGATAGATAGATAGATAGATATATATATAGATATATATATATATATATATATATATATATATATATATATATATATATATATACCACCCCTCTCCCTCACACATATACACGTACGCACGTGTGCACGCACATGTGGAGAACATGCACGCAAACCATACATAGACGTTCACACACACACACACACACACATACACGCATGCACACACGCACGCACGCAGGCAGGCACACAGAGTTCACACGTACGCATGCACACATGTATACACTTACCCTCACACACACACACATATATATATAAACGCCCGCGCGCGCGCGCTCGCACACACGCACTCACACCCACACCCACATGTACACATATACACGTCGCTCCTTCTCTGTTTCTGGTCCATCCACCTGGAATGACCTCCCTCTTTCACTTCGACAAAAGCCTTCACTTGATTCCTTCAAATCCAGCCTCAAAACACACTTATTTCCTACCTGAGACTTTCCCCCAAAATATCTGTCCCTAATTTTCAACAGCATTTTTCACCTTCTAAGTGTTGTTCCGAGTGTGTGTGTGTGTGTGTGTGTGTGTGTGTGTGTGTGTGTGTGTGTGTGTGTGTGTGTGTGTGTGTGTGTGTGTGTGTGTGTGTGCGTGCATGCGTGCATACGTGCGCGCGCATGGTTTTGAAATCTGTTGTTCATTATGTTTAAGGAGAGTTGCATGCGTGTAAATGATTGAGTGCAAGCGCTTCGATTTGTTTGTCTTTTTACAAGATTCAGCGCTATATAAATTCCATATATTATTATTATTATTATTATTATTCTTATATATCCACATTCCTTCTTACACTCTACGCGTATGCGCGCATGTTGACAAACTTGTATTTTCCTTTCAAATGTGATTTCGCTGGTTGGGTGGAGGGAAGTGGGAGGGAGAGGTGTTCAATATTTGCTTAAATTTGAAACGAAATTTGCTATGTGTCAAGAACCCCACAAATGTGAATTTATCTCTATTTCATTTGGAATGAGTTAGGTGGGTTTTTTCTGTTCTTGGTATTATTTTGCTTGAACAGCGTAGATTTGATAAGAAATTTAATCGGAGTGAACAAATGAAATAACGACATTGCAGTCAAGTTGGGATAACATTGTAAGAAAAAATGAAATAACGTTTCTTTCTCTTTCTGATGACTTCAATGTTTAGATGGATGTACGATTTCTCACACAGTGTGTGTGTGTTTGATTGTGTGTGTGTGTGTGTTTATGTGTGTATGTGTGTGCGTGTGTGTGTGTGCGTGCGTGCGTGCGTGTGTATGCGTGTGTGTGTGTGAGCGTGTGCGTGCGTGTGTGTGTATGCGTGTGAGTGCGTGCGTGCGTGCGTGCGTGTGTGTGTGTGTGTGTGTGTGTGTGTGTGTGTGTGTGTGTGCGTGCACAGAAAAAATAAACAAGAAACAAAAACAACAACAACTAAAAAAAGAAATCCAAAACATACACACGACTGATAAATAATATCGAGTAACACGTTTCGATACAGACTAGTTAATGTGAATACGAATCAAACTGATCCTACGCAAATGTACTTAAAATCTCACTCAACACCATAAAAGAAACAAAACTGTTTAAAAGTTTTGTTTGTTTAAAAAAAAAAATATATATAAATATATATATATATATATAAATATTCATATATAACAGACAAAGGGACCCAGTTTCACAAGTTTGGTATCATCTTCCCTCCCCGAATTTTGTCTCCTGTATTTGTCCCCCCCCCCCCCCCCCCCAATCCCCACACTACAAACTACCCCCCACCTCACCTCCCCACCCCCCCACCCACCAAGCACCCCAACCCCCCCCCCCCTCCTGCTCTTCCCCCCTCCCCACCCCCCACCCCCAGCCTCCCTCCTCCCAGGTCTCTCCCCAAAAAAGGGGAAACTCTTCACCTACATCCCCTAGGCTGTAAATATGCAAAGTGGTTGCCGTTTACATAACGAAATCCAGAAGAAAAGAGAGAAAAAAAAGGAAAGATATGTTACAGGCCTGAAGGGGCTATATTGTTCTGTTTTCAATCTCTTTGTAAGAGATAAAGTATTGAAAAAAGTCTGAAGAAATGGAACCAGAGCGAGAGAGAGACAGACAGACAAAGACAGAAACAGAGACAGACAAACAGATAGATAAACAGACATAGAGAGAGACAAACTCAGATATAGATAGATAGATAGATAGAGAGAGAGAGAGAGAGAGAGAGAGAGAGAGAGAGAGAGAGAGAGAGAGAGAGAGAGAGAGAGAGAGAGAGAGAGAGATCTAAAAACAGATGGACGGATAGACGACAAAACAGAACAGACAAACAGGATGGATTTCTTCAATTTTCTACAACTCCAAATTCCTTCGGTAAGCATGTGACTCATATCACTTTGTGATGCGTAAGCGCGCGCGCGCACGTTTGTGTGTGTGTGAGTGTGTGTGTGTGTTTGTGTGTGTGTGTGTGTGTGTGTGTGAGTGCGTGCGCGCTTGTGTGTGTGTGTTTGTGAGTGTGGATGCGTGCGTGTGTGTGTGTGTGTGGTGTGTGGTGTGTGTGTGTGTTGTGTGTGTGTTGTTTGTTTGTTTGTTTGTGAGTGTGCATGCGTGCATGATGTGTGTGCGTATTGTAAGGAGAACTTCCTACGTGTATACCCTCGCTCATTAAACAACAGAAATATGTCGTACTGTCTCTCCGCTTCTCTGCACTTTTATGCCTTGATTATTTTTTGTTGTTGTAATTTGAGGATAATAGAATAATCAAGCACGCACACAGCACCCACGCGTACACACACACTCATACACGTGCGCGCACGCACCCCCCCTCCCCAAACACACACAACACACACACACATTTGGTACAGTAATATCACAAGCTGTATTAGTATTTCTCATGTATTTATTTGTTCTTATCATTGTGTTGGTAAAGGTTAGGGGGACGGGATAGCTCATTGATCGGAGCACTCGCTTTCCCCCAGCCAAGTTAAGCAGCCTCGAGTGTGGTTACCAGTTGGATGGGTGACCGTTTACGCGCCTTGGCTTCAGTGCAGTTCCCCCAGTTCACCCAGCTGTAAATGGGTACCTGCCCTCTTTAGGGTCAGGGAAGGTAAAGCAGCGAGGGAGAGGAGATGGGCGCCGCCCTCAATATGCTGGCCCTAGAGAAGTGAGGTCTCTGACGCCTCGCTCCCCTACGACCTTATAGGTTATGGGACACCTCCCCATTGTGTTACCCCTTTTCAGTGTACTGTCTACGTTATTTAGAAACAGATATCCATTTTACTGCACACATCCATTAACTTAATCCTCCCTCCCCACCTTCCTGTCGTCTAATATCACTTTGAGTGAACAGACGTAAAGCAACAACAGTTTTGCTGTTTTGCATCCAGTCCCGCTGTTCATGCAGCTTTGTAAATTCTGGCATACGTTCCCACCGGCACACATTGGCTGTCTCTTTCGGAAAGAGAAACAGGCTTTAGCATGTGTGCATTCGCACACGGGACCTCGGTGTCTACTCTCCTTCGAAGGACTGCCTAGTTATTCAAGTAAGCTACTCTTCGGAGGTGTTTTCAGTAGAGAATGTTGTTGGTCTCTATTTCTCTGCGTTCTTCAATCAAAGCAAGCAGTTAAAAGTTGAGAGCAAAAAAAAAGGAAACGAGGTCGACCACCAACACTCCATTCCTTCGGATGAGCCTATAAACCGAGGCCCCGTGTTCGAACGCATGCAGAACATCTTGCGCATAAGTAAAATTCTGTTCCGCTTTTCGTAAGAGTAGGCCATTGTGTGCCGGTGGAAACAGATGACAAAGTTTACAAAACTGCAAACACACGGGGACTGGATGTAAAATAGCACATGAGTGCTTATTCCAGTATCCTCGATATAAAAGAATAAATAAAAATTTTAAAAAATAAAATATGTTACCGGCAGTAAGAAGACATTATAATATAGGTTAAAATCTCAGTCAAGACTGCGACCATGAAACGAATACTTCCCAACTTTCTCTGGAAGATCTTGCTGCTTTACTCAATTCACACGCTCACAGAGACAAAAACAACAAAATGAAATGGTCAGATTTGGAATCGTTTGTCTTGCAAATATTACCGTATGCGCTTTGGCAGCTCACTTTTGTGAAGGAAAGGAGAAGGCTTCTATGGTTTTATTTTTCTCGGCAGACAATTTCCAGACCTTGTGGGGGTGGTGGAGGGGGGAGGAGGGAGGAGTTACTCTTATCATGTCAAGTCAAGTCAAATCAAGTCAAAAACACTTTCATCATCCCAGGAAGGGCAATTACAATACTGACAGGCACATTGATACCTATAATTATCTCACAATACACAAGAAAAATACATTTCAGATTGTTATAAACATTCCAAGATAGCTTTAAAAAATACCACACACACAAACCCAGGCGCTCGCGCACACACGCGCACGGCGTACGCACGCACGCACGCGCGCGCGTAAACACACACCCACACACACCAATGTAAGAATACAATGTTGTAAAAACCATTTATTGGAAAAGATATCAACTTATTTTTTTAACGCGTGCACGCACGCGCGCACTCACACACGCGCACACACCCATACACGCACACCAATATAAACTTTATTTGTATGAAGTATGCTAAAACTCAATGTAAAAGAATAATTGCTCAGGCAAAAAACAAGTATTGGACAGAATTCTGTATAAATGAAGTATCAAAATCCAAGGATTTACATAAAGTTTGGAAGAAAGTTAGTGAAATGAAAAATGGATTTCAGCTTCCAACATATCCAATCAAATTTGAAAATAATAGATTTCCAAGCATAATTGAAAAAGCAGAAGCTTTTGTTTCAATGTTTTCAGATAATAGTTCATCATTAAGAATACAATCAAATATCGAATTAGAAAAAGCAAATAAATCAAACAAATTGTCAGCATATAATGCTGATTATTTAAATGCCCCCATTCAATATGATGAATTTAGTGAAACTTTAGATTCATTTACACATAACAAGACGGCTGTTGGTACTGATGGTATATCTTATCAAATGCTGGCCCATATGCCTTTAAAATGGAAAA
>CM054136.1:83655350-83665350 GCA_028751875.1 Rapana venosa | reverse complement strand
ACGCACGCGCACACACACAAGTACACACGCACACACACACACAAGTACGTACGTACGCACGTGCACACACTCGCACGCGCGCGCTGCGCGCATACACACACATACACACTACACGCACACACACACAAAGCACACAGCACACACACGCCACGCACACACACATGCACACACACACCACACACACACACACACACACACACACACACACTTTTACAGAGGAGGACGGAATAGCGTGATGGTTAGAACATTGCGCGTTGCGCTCGTGATCTGCTGTCCCGGGTTCGATTCCCGTTCAGGGGGATATTTTCCCTTGGAGTTAACATCAGTGCCGACTCCACTCTCCCCAAAAGTCCTTCGGATGAGACTATAAACCGAGGTCCCGTGTGAGAACGCATGTAGAACATCTTGTACACATGTTACAACCTGTTCTGCTTTTGAGAAGAGTAGACCATTGTGTGCCAGTGGGCACGGATGACAACATTTGTGCAACTGCATACACACGGGGATTGGATGTTTTATTATAAAAAAAAGCACATGAGTGTTTATTCCATTATCCTCGAAATAATAAAAAGAAAAGAAAAGAATAACAGATTTTTTTTTAAACCGCACGCACATACATTCATTCACACATGCACGCACACAACACATGCACACAAACGAACACACACACACACTCAACACACACACACCACACAACACACACACACACACACACACACACACACACACACACCCCCCCCCCACACACAAGTTACAGGCCTGACAGGACGAATGAATAATCCAAATTGTGGAGGTTCTATCTAGTTCATTTGAAAATTCAGTCTAATTAAACCAACACCAACGTTTGTTTTCCTCTTCTTTTTTTTTCAAATACAAGTTTCAAAAATATCCATTAGAACCAGGTTCGGCAAACGGATTCCCTTCACTAAAATGATTGCACTTAAGGCTAAAATGACAGAATTTACAAAACCGCATACACACGGGGACTGGATGTAAAAAAAAAAGCACGTAAGTTCTTATTCCATTATCCTCGATATAAAAGAAGGAACTAACTAAATAAATAAAATAAAAGGACAATTTTTTCGTCGTCGTTGAGCGCTTAGACAGCAACTATTATTGTCTGTCATACGATTGAAAATGCGTCGCGCTGCCGTTAAGCGCCTGACAAGTCAGGCCCAGCGCAGCAGGGGGGAGAGACATGTTATCTTGTAAGTCTTTCTGGGGAAAGAAAATTAAAAAAAACAAAGCAGAAGAATCAACAAAAGAAGGCAGGCAGAAATTAGACAAAAAGTGGCAAGAAGGAAAGAAAGGAATCAGGCACAAACAAAGGAGAGATAGAAAAAAGGAAATCTAGCACAGGACTTTCCAGAAGGTGTGATGCTATCCATAACTAACAGAGACAGAGTCCACAGACAGCGCAGACAAGCAAACAAGTCAAGGGACAAAGTCCGAAATAAAATCAGTCCAAAGCTCAAGCCAGCCACCAGCCAACCACACTAACAAGCCAGTCCAACCAGCTCTGCAGCCACCCAGGCAACACCAGACAGCATAACAAGCCAGCCACCCAATAAACAACAGCAAGCACACTAGCAGCACCACACAGCCAACCACCAGACAACCAGCCAGCCATCAACACCAGGACAGACAAGCAGACAGACAACCACAGCCAGCCAGCCAGACAACAGAAAGACAGCATTGTTGAGAAAGGAAGACAGACCTAACATGGACAGACAGATATATACAACAACAACAACAAAACTAAGAAGGAACAAGACAGAGAAAGAGACAGACAGGACAGACAGACAGAGAGCAGAAACGGAAGATCACAAAACACACACACACACACACACACACGGAACAAAACTTTTCAGACAAACCTGACCGTTTTTTCCACAAGATACACTCTTTCTATAAAAAAAAAATAATAATAAATTTAAAAAATGCAAATAGGCAAAACAACGACCCAGTGACCATTCCGGGGTAAAAAATGACATTGAAATGCAAAGCTTAGAGTTTTCCATTTCCAAAACGAAAGCCTCAAATGTAGGGTAGGGTAAAGCAATATGGCGAGTCTGGAAATATTGGGAGAAATGTGACAGCAGAAAAGAAAGAAGAAACACGGTACAGAAAAACAAGAGAATATTACATAGAAAAAGGAAAAAGAAATCAGAATGAAGACTACAGTGATAAACACAAAAAAATTAAAGCATAGAGACAGAATGATGAGGAAGAAGGGGATGTGGGGGGAGGGGTGGGGGGGGGGGGCAAAGTGAAATGCACTGACAAAGACAAAGAGGCGTGAGGTGGGGGGGGGGGGAATAAAATGATGGATAGGAAGTAGGAGAATTGAATTGAATGAATTTTATTTCAAAAGAGGGTCATGTAGCATACTTCAACCAAACTCTGGGCACATACTGAACAACAAACAAACCACACAAAACTGGGTTTTTTCTAAGAAAGAAAGAAAGAAAGAAAGAAAGATAGAAAGAAAGAAAGAAAGAAAGAAAGAAAGCACATCATCCAAACTGCAAGAAACATATTCTATGCATAATAATTCTACCGTTTATCTTTCACGAAACAAGACCACAAGATCACAAAGTCATCAGTATTAGAAATGGAGAAGAAAAGAAGAATTGACTGGAGAGAAGAGAGTGGAGAGAGAGAGAAACGAGAGACGAGGAGAGCAGAGAGAGAGCGAGAGACAGACAGACAACAGACAGACGACAGACAGACAACAGACAGACAGACCAGACAGACAGAGCGGACAGAGGACAGGAACAAACAGAAGGAAGGTGGCTTAAGTATGGTTAAGACAGTTCGCCTGCCAACAACTGTAAACCGTGATGTCTGGTTCATTCCCAGCATCGCCCTTCTTCCAGTTTGACAAAAAAATCGAATGAATGTCAAATCCCCATTCGGAATGAGACTATAAACCGAGCCACCGTGTCGAACGCATGCAGAACATCTTGCGCACACGTATAAATCCATCCGCTATTCGGAAGAGTAGGCCTTTGTGTGCCGGTGGAACTAGATGACAATAATTTACAAACAGCATCAGGTCCACGGGGACGGAGTAAAAAAGCACATGTGCCTTATTCATTACTCGATAAAGAATAAATAAAATAGAGAGGAGTGCACAGGCAGACACAGACAATACAGACTACAGACAGTACATGGTGAAAAAGGTGAAAAAAGAAATGATAAGAATGGGTGTTTGTTTATGCCTTAAAGCTTTAAAGGCCATTATGCACTAGAGTTTACTGCGCACAACAAATTAGCCATACTCTTATCAATTGACATATGGAAAATTCAGCAATGTCTTTTCCTCGAAAAAATATCAAAATCGCATAACATATTCTTAATCACACACACACACACACACACACACTACAAAACACACACACACACACACACACACACACACACACGCAAACTTTCTGAGTATTTTGTGAAGTCCATTCTGGTAACGTTATCAGCTAACGTGGAACTAGATCATGTTATCGTGTTCTTTCATTTCGAGGATAATAGAATAAGCGTTCATGTGCTTCTTTTATATACAGTCCCAGTGAGCATGCGGCTCGAGCTATGTACATTTTGTCATCCGTTCCCACCAGCACACAATGACCTTTTCCAAAACGTAACATAGGTTTATTTATTATTTATTTATTATTTATCTATTATTTATTTATTATTTTATATCGAGGATAATGGAATAAGCACTCATGTGCTTTTTTACATCCAGTCCCCGTGTGTATGCGGTTTTGTACATTTTGTCATCTGTTCCCACCGGCACACAATAGCCTACTCTTTCGAAAAGCGGAACAGGATTTAACGTGTGTGCAAGATGTTGTGCATGCGTTCGCCCACGGGGCCTCGGTTTATAGTCTCATCCGAAGGACTTCGGATTTTAATGTGTTTTAACGTGTTTTTAACGTGTAACGATTTTAGGTTTTAACGTTTTCGCAATATGTTCAGGTCGTGGAGCATGTGTACAGTGTCGTAAAGTCCAACGTTTTGTTGGAAAGTAGACAGGCCCAACACAGATAAGAACTTGTACCAGGGTCTCGAAATTTTGGATCGGTGGTCGAGAGGTAACGCGCCTGTCTAGAAAGCGAAAAGTCCGGGTCGGAAGTGTGCGGTGGTTCGTATCCCGTTTGGACCCGAAACTTTTTTCCCCATCCATTAGATCATGAGTGGTGGTCTGGGCGCTAGTCTTTCGGATGAGACGAAAAACCGTGGTCCCGTGTGTTGCACATAATTATTTAGCGCACGTAAAAAAAGAACCCACGGCAACAAGAGAGTTGTCCCTGGCAAAATTATGTAGAAAAAAGCCACTCTGATAGGGAAACAAATACTGTTGCAGACAGGGGGAAAAAATAATAATAATGGGTGGCGCTGCTCTTGTGGCGACGTGTTCTCCCCGGGGAGAGCAGCCCGAATTTTACGCAGAGAAATGTGCGTGACTTAAAGTGGTATAAATAAATCAATCAATCAATAAATAAATAAATAAATAAATCCTCTTTTCCTTTACCAGGTGGTCTGCCACTGTAAAAGGTGATGGTAAGGCTGTTCCCAAAACTTGTGGGATCGTTGGGGAGCGAGGCATCAGAGACCTCAACTTCTCCAGGGGCCAGCATATTGAGGGCGGCGCCCATCTCCTCTTCTTCTTCACTGCTTTACCTTCTCTTACCCTAAAGAGGGCAGGTATCGATTTACAGCTGGGTGAACTGGGGGGACTGTACTGAAGCCAAGGCGCGCAAAGGGTCACCCATCCAACTGGTAACCACGCTCGACGCTGCTTAACCTTAGCATGGGGAAAGCGAGTGCTCTGACTACTGCAATTTGCAAGGCAAACGATCCCAAATCTGACAAGGCCTGTTGTCTCTCTTAGCGCGCAAATTGGTAATAGAACAAATATCTAGGTCAATATAGATAGATAGATAGATAGATAGATAGACTGTGGTGGGGGGGGTGGGGGGGGGTAGGATGGGATAGCCTAGTGGTTAGAACATTGCGCTCGCAATCTGACGACCCGGGTTCGATTCCCGTTCAAGGGGGATATTTGCCCCTGGAGTTCACATCAGTGCAGATTCCACTCTCCCCAAAAGTCCTTCGGATGAGACTATAAACCCAGGCCCCGTGTGCGAACGCACGCAGAATATCTTGCGCACACGTTAAACCCTGTTCCGCTTTTCGTAAGAGTAGGCCATTGTGTGCCGGTGGGAACAGATGACAGAATTTACAAAACCGCAAACACACGGGGACTGGATGTTTAAAAAAAGCACATAAGTGGTTATTACATTATCCTCGATATAAAACAATAAATAAATAATTAAATAGATAGATATATGTTTGTGATATAAACACATATAACTATTGCTAAACAGATTGTCACCATGTGTGTGTGCGTGTGTTATGTGTGTGTGTGTTTGTGTGTTGTTTGTGTGTGTGTTTGTGTGTGTGTAGGGAGAGAGAGGAGGGGGAGAAAAAAGAGACAGACAGACACGTTCGTGGCAAATGATATTGTACAGTAGTATATATAAGTGCGGAGTGATAGCAAAAATTTGGAGACTATAATGAAATAATTACATGCTACCAAAATCTGAAATAGGTACGACATTTTATTTTTATTTTCACAAAACACACGCACACGGGTGTCTGTCATGTTTAGATACCATGCCCGAACTCTGAATGCGGCTACCTTAACGGCGGGTAAACGGCCTCATCATATCATCAGACCCGTGACCTTGGCGGTCGTGGAGGAGACACGAAAGACGATGCCGTGGTAAGCCTCCTCCATCCATCTCGGTCCTCGGCTCTGCGCAGTAGTGCCGAGTCATTCATCCTGGTCCATTCTCTGATGTTGTCCATCCATGACTTGTTCTGTCTTCCCCTCCTTCTGCCACCTTCGAGTGTTCCCTGCAGTACTGTTTTTGGCAGAGTGTTGTGACGGGTGACGTGACCGAACCATGTCAGCTTTTTCTTCTTGGCGATGGTGAGAAGGGGTTCCTGTGGATCTGCCAGCCGTGTTATTTGGCTCTTGACAAAAATCATTGGTCTTTCGTTCTCTCCAGGATATGCCCAGCAGTTTTCTATGGCATTTTGTTTCAAATGACTGGATTCGCTTTGCTGTTTCAGCAGTCAATGTCCAGGTTTCACTTCCGTACAGTAGGATAGTCTGAATTAGGGCTTTGTAGAGCTTTAGTTTGATTGGGAAACTGATCTCTTCACTTTTCCATATGGTGGTGAGTTTTGTCATGGAAGATGTTGCCATGGCTATTCTGACTTTGATTTCTGTCGTCGATCGCCTGTCCTTTGTGAGTGTAGCACCAAGGTATTTAAAAGCGTCTACCTCCTCCAGTTGTTGGCCGCTCATGTAAATTTTAGCAGTGGCGTTGCTCGTGCTGTTCACAAGTACTTTACTTTTCTCCGAGCTCACCTCCATCCCATATGCTCCAGCTCTGTTCTCAAGTCTGGTCGTAAGATCTTGCAGCTCTGTGTTACTTCCGCCCATGAGGTTCAATATCATCGCAAACCGCAAGTTGTTGAGGGGTCTGCCGCCAATGGAGATGGTAGAGTGGAAGTCATGGAGGGTCTCTCTCATAATGTTTTCCAAGAACAGATTAAACAGGACTGGAGATAACAGGCATCCTTGTCGGACCCCAACTGTGGTTTTGAAGTAGTCTCCGACCTGATTGTTCAGAAGGACTGCACTGCTTGCGTGTTGTATAGTGCTTGAATGGTTTGCACTAGTCCTTCTTCAATGCCAAACATTCTGAGGACATGCCACAGGCCTTCATGCCATACTCTGTCGAAAGCCTTCTTAAAGTCGATGAAGTTGTGGAACAGGTCTCTCTGATGTTGAAGATGTTTTTCCATCAGGATGTGGCAGTTAAAAATCTGTTCGATTGTGCTCCTGCCTGCCCTGAACCCAGCTTGTTCCTCTGCAAGGTGTTCTTCTGCCTCCTTCTTGAGTTGATTCAAAATAACTTTGAGCATGATCTTGCTGGCGTGGCTGATGAGGCTGATTGTTCTATAGTTTTGGCATTGGCGTAAATTTCCCTTCTTGGGCAGGGGTATGATGAGTGATTGTGTCCATTCTGTTGGCCACTGTTTTGTCTCCCAAATCTTCTGACAGATAGCTGTAACATGTGTGATGACTGTTTCGCCACCATGCTTGAGCAGCTCTGCTGGTATGTTGTCTGCTCCTTGGGACTTTCCTACTGGTAAGCTGCGGATGGCTTCTTCCACTTCTTCCCTCAGTATAGGTAATGGCGAGGGTGCTCTTGATGTTGCTGCTTTCTCTTCTATTATACTCTTGTCAGGTTGCATTGGGTAGTTGTACAGTTCTTGACAATACTCAGACCACCTGTTCAATGCAGCTGAGCTTTCTGTGAGGAGGTTTCCGGAGCTGTCTTCAATGACTGATGATTTGGTTTGAAGTGGTTTTGTGAGTTTCTTCAGGGTGTCGTATGCCTTTTTACTGTTGCCCACTTTCATGCTTTTTTCGATCTCATCACATTGATCACTGATCCACTTCTCTCTGGCCTTTAACATTGACTTCTTCACAAGATTGTTGGCTTCCCGGTATTCTTTAGGGTTGGAAGACCTGGTTGGTTTCAGTGCTCTTCTTGTATCGCAGAGGTCCAAGATGTCATTGGTAGTCCATGGCTGGTGTTTATTCCTCTGACGACCGAGTACCTCCTCTGCTGTTTCTCGGACTGCCTTATTAAAGTTGTTGGTGAGGTCATTGATGTCATTGTCCAGTAGGGTTAATGCCGCAAAACGTCCACCAAGCTTAGCTTGGAAGATCTCCTTGACATCTGGATCTTTCAGTTTGTCCACGTCAAATTTGATACGTGGGTTTGCAGGCTGTTTGTTTTTCTTCAGCTTCATTTTGAATACCAGCAGCACAAGGTCGTGGTCGCTGCCTATGTCAGCTCCAGGGTAGGTTCTTGTTCTGACTCTGTTGATGCTGATTTGAAGCGCCGTGGTGTTAAGATAAAATCTATTTGGTTATGGATCTTGCCGTTTGGCGCATGCCAGGTTGTCCTTGACTGCTTGTGGGGGTAGAGGGTATTGGCAATGGTAAGTCTGTGGGTGCAGGAAACTCCAGCGGCCTGCCGCATGCTAAAAAAAACACCTCACCATTGTTGTATCTCAAAGCTCTAGCTGAATAACAAAAACACAAACTAAACAAGATAAGATAGAGAACTTGCAGAAGGAAAGAAGGCGATACAGACTAGAAAGAGAAGGGAGGGAGAGAGCGAGGGAGGAGAGGAAGAGGAAGAGGAAGGAGAGGAGGAGGAGGAGAGGAGGAGGAGGAGGAGGAGGAGGAGGAGGAGGAGGAGGAGGAGGAGAAAGATTAGGAAGGAGAGGAGGAGGAGGAAGAGGGGGAGAAGGACGACAACGACGACGACGACGACGGAAGAAGAAGAAGAAGAAGAAGAAGAAGAAGAAGAAGAAGAAGAAGAGAAAAGAAAAGAAGAAGAAGAAGAAGAAGAAGAAGAAAGAAGAAGAAGAAGAAAAGAAGAAGAACAAGAACAAAACAAGAACAAGAACAAGAACAAGAAGAACAAGAACAGAACAACAACAAACAACAACAATAACAACAACGAAGAACAAGAACAAGAAGAACAGAGAACAAAAAGAACAAGAACAAGAACAAGAACAACAAGAAAACAGAACATAACTACACAAGAAGACAAGAAGAAGGCGGAGGATGAAATCTACTGACAGAGAGGGCGGGGGGGGGGAGGGGGCGGGGGGACTGGAGCGAACGAGATAAGCCTGTCTTAGATGAAGACACTCTCGTGTGACACAAGACAGCCTCAAAGTTGCAAAGGAAAATGAATGAATCCCTGATTCCTCCTGGCAAAAAAAAAAGCAAAACAAACAAACAACAACAACAGCAACAACAATTCCTAAAATCCTTAAAGCTTTGTACAAGATGTCCATGAAACTTGTGTGAACTTTTAAAATTTTTGTTCAGATATATTTTTACAGGGTTGTTTTTCTTGTGTGTTGTTATTACCACCATCTCCCCCCTCATACACACACACACATACGCGCGCGCACGCACGCACGCACAACACACACACGCACGCACACTCACACACACACGTGTTTAAAGAAGTTGCACGCGCGCGCGCACACACACACACACACACACACACACACACATCAACATACATACACACATACACACACGCGCGCACAAACACACGCACACACACGCACACACACTTACACACACACGTACACACACACGTACACACACACACACACACACACACACACCACACACACTCGCGCCCACAAACACACACACACACACACACACTCCTCGCCTGTCCCCCACCCCCCCCCCCACCCCACCATTCCTCCACCCTCCCCTTACAGGATTATCTTTCTTGCATGGCTATTACCTCCCCCCCCTCTCCCCCCCCTCTCTAACCTATTCCTAGCCCCTCCCCCTTCCCCTCCCTCCCTCCCTCTCAACCTTGTTTCAATTATTTTGCGTTCTCTGCATTGTAGTGCAAATCCATTTATGAAATGTTTGCTTGTGTGTGTGTGTGTGTGTGTGTGTGTGTGTGTGTGTGTGTGTGTGTGTTGTGTGTGTGTTTAGTGTTTGTGTGTGTTTAGTGTGTGTGTGTGTGTGTCTGTGTGTGTGTGTGCGTGTGTGTGTGTGTGTGTGTGTTTTTGCGTGTGTGTGTGTGTGTGTGTGTGTGTGTGTTTTGCGTGTGTGTGTGTGTGTGTGTGTGTGTGTGTGTGTGTGTGTGTGTGTGTGTATTGTGTGTGTGCGTGTGTGTGTGCGTGTGTGTGTGTGTGTGTGCGTGCGTGTGTGTGTGTGTGTGAGTAAGTGTGTGTGAGTGTGTGTGTGTGTGTGAGTAAGTGTGTGTGTGAGTAAGTGTGTGTGTGAGTAAGTGTGTGTGTGAGTAAGTGTGTGTGTGTATGTGTGTTTGTGTTTTGCGTGTGTGTGTGTGTAGGTGTGTAGGTA
>CM054136.1:83640350-83642850 GCA_028751875.1 Rapana venosa | reverse complement strand
GACTTGGGGGAGAAAGAGGAAGAAGAGGAAGACTTGGGGGAGAAAGAAGGAAGAAGAGGAAGACTTGGGAGAAAAGAGGAAGAAGAGGAAGACTTGGGGGAGAAAGAGGAAGAAGAGGAAGACTTGGGAGAAGAAAGAGAGGGAAGAAGAAGAGAAAACTTGAGGAGAAAGAGGAAGAAGAGGAGAAGACTTGGGGGAGAAAGAGGAAGAAGAGGAAGACTTGGGAGAGAAAGAGGAAGAAGAGGAAGACTTGGGAGGGAGAAAGAGGAAGAAGAGGAAGACTTGGGGAGGAAAGAGGAAGAAGAGGAAGACTTGGGAGAGAAAGAGGAAGAAGAGGAATACTTGAGGAGAAAGAGGAGGGTGTCAGAGCTGAAGGAGGTGTCAGAGCGAGTAGAATTATCCTTGACCTTCTACGTCAAAATTAATGCTTCATTAGATGCATAATGATAATGGATCCTCATATGTGTGTTTCTTTCCTGTATGTATGTATGGATGGATGGATGGATGGATTGATTGATTGATTGATTGATTGATTGATTGATTGATTGATTGATTGATTGATTGATTGATGGATGGATGGATGGATGGATGGATGGATGGATTGATTGAGATCGCTTTAAGCCACAGCAGATTTCTCTGCGTGAAATTCGGGCTGCTCTCCCCGAGGAGAGCGCGTCGCCTCAAGAGCAGCGCCACTCATTATTTTTTTCTTTTCCTGTCTGCAACTGTATTTGTTTCCCTATCAGAGTAGCTTTTTTTTCTACAGAATTTTGCAAAGGACAACTCTCTTGCCGTGAGTTCTTTTACGTGCGCTAAATAATGATGCGTATCAAACGGGACCTGGGTTTAATAATAATAATAAATGGAATTTATATAGCGCTATATCTTGCAGAGACAAATCAAAGCGCTTGCACTCAACTCATTCTTACACAGTCATACAACCAGTGACAAGCAATAGTTCCATCAAGTCCAAATGTGCACACACGCACACACACACACGCACGCACACACACACACACACACACACACACCACACACAACACACACAACACACACACACACACACACACAGGTCACACACCCTGGCAGGGCAATAGAATCTTGGTTGTTGAAGGCAGGGAAAAACTATGAGATGAGGCAGGAGAGGAAAATCTTAGGTTTGAAATAAAATGTGTCTTGAGACTGGATTTAAAAGTGTCATAAGAAGGCTTTTGGCGGAGAGAGAGAGGGAGATCATTCCACATCAATGGACCAGAAATAGAGAAAGAGCGACGGCCGATGGTGGATTGGTTGAATCTAGGTATTCGTAAAGGACAAGGTATCTGCAGCAGAGCGGAAGAGAACGAGAAGGAGTGTACAAGTGAAGACATTCACAGAGGTAGGCGGGTGCTGTTTTGTGGAGACATTTGTAACAGAGGGTACTGATCTTATAGTTTACTCTCTGTGGCACAGGCAGCCAGTGGAGAGATTGCAAGAGAGGGGTAATATGCTCAGATTTTTTCTTTCTGAGGATTAGACGAGCTGCAGAGTTTTGTATACGTTGAAGGGATTGGATAGATGATGCTGGCAGACCAGCCAACAGAGAGTTGCAATAGTCAAGACGTGAAAGAATGAGAGACGCAACAAGTTTGGATGTTGCATCTGTTGACAGGTACTTTCGAATTGCACTAATACGCCGTAATTGATAGTAGCAGGACTGGCAGGTCTGAGTGATGAATTTTTGCATAGAGAGTGTGTTGTCAATAATGACCCCTAGATACTTCACAGCAGTGGATAAAGGGACTGATGCATTGCCAAGTTGTATTGAAGCTGTTGTGATGGAAGAGAGTTTGTGTTTGGTCCCTACAAGCATGGTTCTGTTTTATCTGCATTTAGCTGTAATTTGTTCTGTATCATCCAATTTTGGATATCTTGAAAGCAGTGGGCCATATTTGTAAAGAGAGAAGGCAGATTTTCAGGAGTGTCGCTGCTTAGAATCTGAGAGTCATCTGCATAAAATGATGGTTGATCTGATGGCGGTTAATTATATGTGACAGTGGAGCAGTGTAGAGGGTGAAAAGAACAGGGCCCAGAACAGATCCCTGTGGAACTCCACATTCCAATCTTGCAGGTACTGACTGAATCTTGTTGACTGTGACTGTCTGGAATCGGTCAGTAAGGTATGAACTAAACCAGGTAAGGGCTGTACCAGTAACACCAAATGTTTTTTAAAGACGGGAGAGAAGAATAGAGTGGTCAATAGTGTCAAAGGCTGCAGATAAGTCGAGTAGAGTAAGAAGAGAGATTTTCCCTGAGTCAGAAGCGAGTAGAAGTGTGTTTAAGGTATGGGCAAGGGTAGTTTCAGTGCTATGGTTGACGCGATAGGCAGACTGAAACGCAGGAAGGAGACTGTTGGAGAGAAGGTGGTTGTTGAGCTGTTTTAGAACTACTTTTTCAAGGACTTTAGAGATAAACGGTAGGTTGGAAACAGGTCTATAGTTCTTCAGAATGTTGGGGTCAA
>CM054136.1:83622850-83630350 GCA_028751875.1 Rapana venosa | reverse complement strand
CTACACAAGACAGCACAACACACACACACACTTACCACACTACATCTACACAGGACAGCACACACACACACAACTATCGCTTCAAACAAATAATTGTTTAGAATAAAAGAACGCACACACACGCACACACACACACAGCACACATACAGCACACAAGACACGCACACACTCATATACACACATATTTACAAACACACATCCACACACATTTACACACACACACCACACACGCTACACACCACACATATCTACACATACAACACACACACATAAACACATAGATCATCTAATTACACACACAGCACAACACACACACACTCAAACACACACACATAAACACACAACACACACACACCATACACACACATCACACACGCCTACACACTTACACACAAAAATCATACACACTTATCTTGCACACAACTTACTAACGACATCCGTCCACAAGCAGCGACATTAAAGGACAGCACACTCCAAAGTCAACTTCACACATAAACACATTGTCACGAGGCACGCAGGGTCAGAGACCCCTTCCTAGGGCCAGCTTACGCGCCATCTCCCTAAACAACGCTTTACTTCACAGCATACTCTACAGGGCAGGTGCCCATTCAGCTTAACAGGGGCATTTAAACGTGAGCCACTTCCAAACCACCCATACCAAGTCGGAACCAGCGGGAGCAGCACTGACCACAGCTGTCCCGCCGCCTCTTGGCAGTGCGGACCCTGACACATGATGCAAATGTCTAAAGTCTTTATTATGTACTAAAACAAGATGCCCATTTACGTCTGATGTTAAGTGGAAAAATAGCTGTCCATATATTGTTGGCGCAGGACAAGACTACTCAATATTTAAAAGTGTCTTTTCCCAGTACAGAAAATACCACAACAGTGTCACTATTGTTTTAGCAAAGATAAAGAACTCATTTCAGGAAAATGTCTTTTCACCACAAAAATCCATTCTCCTTTCGTCTTTCTAAATTACATAGGAACAACTTTGCCCATTAAAAGTCTTCGGATGAGACAATACACATCGTGCTGTATAGGAACGCTTGCAGAACATCTTGCGCACACGTTCAGAGCCGTTCCGCCTTTCGGAAAAGTAGGTCAATACAAGCCAGTGGTCACGGATGACATCATTGCTATTATTTCGTGTTAGACATCTTTCCTGAAAATAATGCAGCTACCTTAATTGAGTGTGGGCAAAATGGTCACATACGCAACATCTCACCCTGGGCGATCTAGCCAAATAATTAAAAAACAAAATAGTGTTCAGTTAATTCAGTGCTGGCCTAACCAGGATCTTCATGCTTGTCAATGACGTCAGCCGTGGTGTCAACATACTCCCCCTCCCCGCCCCTGCTCCCCTCCCCCTTTGCTCCCCCCCCCCCCCCCCCCCCTGCTCCCCTCCCCTCCCCTTCATCCACTCAACAGCAACTACGCGCTTTCAAAAGAACGAGTTTTTGTTTTGTTTTTTCTAGAGAACTGTTCCGGTTTCCTTTAACTAGAAAAAACTGGATATGTGTATGTGCGAAAAAACCCGGATATGTCTCTGTCTATATATAAACAGCTTTCTGTTGTTTTGTTCTCACAGTCTGTGGACTTTTGCGTCTCCTTTAACTTGGCTACAAAACACGGCAGTCCCCAGACACGCTAAAGAAGAAAAGAAGCCAGCCCCACACAACCGAGCTTGAACCTTCTCCAGTTTACCCAAAAGAAAGACGGTACTTCTACCACGTCTGTGTTCTGTCAGTTTCGCCATGACTACCATCTTCACGAAATTCGTGGCCATCATGGTTTTAGGAGTGGTGGTGGTGGTGGTGGATACTGGAGTGGTCACTAACCCCCCACCCCCGTCACCCTGGAGTTCCCCCCTTCCCACCACTACCACCCCCCTGTGGGTCACCACCCTGCCCCCGGGCTGTCGTACCCACGATGGACACGTGGTGTACCCTGGACAGGAGAGGACGATTGTGTATGACGGCGGATGCCAGGTCAGTATGTACTGAGGCTTTGTAGATGATAGATAGATAGATAGATAGAGAGAGAGATAGATAGATAGATAGATAGATAGATAGATAGATAGATAGATAGATAGATAGATAGATGGATAGATAGATAAATAGACAGATAGATAGACAGATAGATAGATAGATAGATAGATAGATAGATAGATAGATAGATAGATAGATAGATAGATAGATAGATAGATAGATAGATAGATAGATAGATAGGGATGGTCTGGGCGCTAGTGTCGTTGACTGCAAGGCAATGTACTTGAAAACAACCCTACTGCCAATTATTTTCTCATACAATAATTATGTTTGGGCCAGAAGCTTGTCCCCCATCCATTAGACCGTAAGTGGTGGTCTGGGCCCTAGTCTTTCGGGTGAGACGATAAACACAAAATTATTTAGCGCACGTAAAAGAACCCACGGCAACAAGAGATTTGTCCCTGGCAAAATTTTAGAAAAAAAAACCACTCTAAAGGGGAAACAAAACATTTGAAAGACAACAACAACAAAAAAGGGTGGGCTTCTCTTGTGGTGCCCCCGCGTTTTCCCCCCCCCCGGGGGGGGAGAACAGCCCAATTTCACGCAGAAATAAAAAAAAATAGACATCTGCTACACTACACATGGGCGGGAAATTAGCTATGGTCGAGCACCCTTTTCCCCCACCAATTTTAACAGCGTGGTTACCACTTGGTGGTGACCTTTGGCGCCTTGGCTTCAGTATGTCCCCTAGTTTCACCCACTGAAAACGGGACCTGCCTTAAAGCCGGGGGAGGGGGAGATGGGTGCCCCCTAAATGTGCTGGCCTCTAGAAAACTGGGGTCTCCGATCCCTTTGTTTCTCTCGCCCGCATAAAAATTTTGGGGCAACCTGTCCCTTAAGATTTAAATAAACACCACTCGATTAACTTGATCTTTCATTTTGGCGGCAAAAATTTAAAGAATGGCAGTGAGGGAGCGCAGCAGTAGCGGAGAGCGCAGCAGCACACACAGCACAACAGCAGCACAGCAGCAGAAAGAAGTAGTGTGGA
The DNA here is from genome assembly GCA_028751875.1 of Rapana venosa. Taxonomy (NCBI): domain Eukaryota; kingdom Metazoa; phylum Mollusca; class Gastropoda; order Neogastropoda; family Muricidae; genus Rapana; species Rapana venosa. Next base: position 83,627,311 of record CM054136.1, on the reverse strand, counting down.
GTAGTAGTTGTTGTGGTGGTGGTGGTAGTAGTATGTAAAGTATATAGTAGTATGTAGAAAGAGTATTTGTGTTGTTGTTGAGAGTAGATAGTAGTTGTAGGGTAGTAGTTAGTAGTAGTAGTTAGTAGTAGTAGGGGTAGTAGTAGTAATAATAGTGTAAAAGCAGCAGCACAGCAAAACAAAAAACAAACTCCTTTTTTTCCCTGCTGTCTGTTGAGTCTGTCTGCTGTATTCTGTCGTTGTCTGCTTCGTCTGCTGCTGTTGTCTCTCTTTTCCCCCTCTTCTCTCTCTTCTCTCTTCTCTCTCTCTCTCTCTTCTCTCTCCCCTCTTCTCTCCTCTCTCTCTCTCTTCTCTTGGGTAAGGGTTAGCCTGGTAGTTAAAACATTGCGCTCACTATATGCCAACACAACACACCACAACATAGCATAAGACACCCGCACGTGCGCGCACACACGCACATACACACACACTAGAGATAGACAGACAGACAGACAAACAGACGCACGTTTGTGCGCGCGCACACACACTTACACACAAAATTTTCAAAGTACTTGTAATTTCTGGCAATATCTTTGGTTGGTATAATGTGTTATCCCTCTTGTACAGATTTAAGCTAAATGCTTTCATGACAAAATAATCCAAAGATGATAAAACTCATTCTGTGGTGATAAGATAACAAATCGTCATGTGTGTTCTTATTCATCGTGGACATCTAGAAATATGTTTACCTGCTGTGCCTTATTTATCACTGAATCAGTTTTTGTCTGTTCTAATTGTTGTTGTTGTTGTGCGTTCCCCAGATTAACTCCCTGGGGGGGTCACCCAGAACATGCACTCTCACTCACTCATCATCCCACCTGGGAATCACTGTGAGATTGGAAGTACACCGGATGAGAAGTTTGCGTGTATGACTCTTTTCAAGTACCTCGCCATATAGGCAGTCATACTCCGACTTCAGAGGATTTTGCTCCTTAATAGAGAGTGCATGTTGTTACGTCAAGAGCTTGTCATGGCTCAAGGCAACATCAACACAACATTTGACAACATAACAACAGTTCAGTGTAGGCCTTGGCATTCAGCTGACATCAATACCTGACACAGCTTTTGGCCTGGCCAGTTTTTGTCTGAACCATCACTATCGCTAGGCATTGTGTTAGCGCTAATCAGAAGTCCGATTTTTTTTCCCCGTATGAGTAGTTTGTTGAAGTTATTTTGTTATTACAATTATGTTACCTGACATACTTTTCCGCTATTGTTTAATTTTTCGTAATTGATTTTTTGTTTGGGGGGGAGGGGGGTCAAAAATCATTCGATGTGAATAGACGTTAAGCTGAAGATATCACGCGCAGGTGCACACACACACACACACACACACACACACACACACACACACACACACACACACACAGCGAGAGCAAGAGCGAGAGAGAGAGCGAGAGAGAGCGAGCGAGAGAGAGAGAGAGAAGAAGAAGAGATGCTGCTGCTGCTGCTGCTGCTGCTGCTGCTGCTGCTGCTGCTGCTGCTGCTGCTGCTGCTGATGATGATGATGATGATGAAGACGACGATGACGATGACGACGACGACGATGATGATGATGATGATGATGATGATGATGATGATGATGATGATGATGATGATGATGATGATGGAAATGAAGAAGAAGAATTGCGACGACGAAGACGACGACGAAGAAGAGAAGAAGAACAAGAAGAAGACGAAGAAGAAGACGAAAAAGAAGAAGAAGAAGAAGAAGAAGAAGAAGAAGAAGAAGAAGAAGAAGAAGAAGAAGACGAACAAGAACAAGAAACAAGAACAAGAAGAACAAGAAAAACAAGAAGAACAATAAAAACAACAACAACAACAACAAAAACAAGAAGAAAAACAACAAGAACATCAACAAGAACAACAACAACAACAAGCAGAAGAAGCAGAAGACAGGCTGCTGCCAATGAGGGGTTTCTGTTGCAGACGTGCTCTTGTTCCTATGCTGGCCGTGTGTCCTGCACCTTCGCCGACTGCCTGATTCCTATGTGCACTGATGCTCACAGACCTCAGGGTGCCTGCTGTGCTACGTGCCCGCACGGTTCGTATGACGCTTTTTACTGGATTGGATTGGATTGGATTGGGCTGGGCTGGATTGGGTTGGGTGGGATTGGATTGTACTGTGTTGTTTTTGTTGTGGTGTTGTTGTGCGTTTCCCAGCTTTACACTCTGGGGGTCACCCAGAACGTGCACTCTGACTCACTCATCCCACCTGGGAATCACTGTGAGATAGGAAGCACACCGGATAAAAGTTTGCGTGTATGACTATTTTCAAGTACCTCGCCAAATAAGCAGCCATACTCCGACTTCAGAGGATTTTTTCTCCTTTAAAAGAAGAGTGCAGGTTGTTATGTTAAGAGCTTGTCATGGCTGAAGGCAATCTCAACACAACATTTTACAACATAACAACATTTTAGTGTAGGCCTTGGCAATTAGCTGACATCAATAACTGACACAGCTTTTGGCCTGGGCCAAGTACTGTGTTGGATTGTATCGTATCGCGCTGCATCGTGGTCTATTGTATTGTCATGTAATGGATTGGATTGGGAGGGATTGGATTGGATTGGGGCAGGATTGGATTGTACTGTGCTGGATTGTGTCGTATCGAGTGCTTTGATTTGTTGCTTTACAAGATTCAGCGCTATATAAATTCCATACATTATTATTATTATTATTATTATTATTATTATTATTATTATTATTATTATTATTATTATTATTATTATTATTATTATTATTGTGCTGTATCGTGCTCTATTGCGTTGCTTTGTAATGCAATGGATTGGATTGGGAGGGATTGGATTGGGTTGGATTGGATTATGCTGTGTTGAATTGTATCGTATTGTATCGTGTTGGATTGTATTGTGTTATGTTGTATTGCTGCATTGTGTTGTATTGAGCTGTATCGCGTTCGATTGTGTTGTATTGCACTGTGTTGTGCTATATTGTATTATACTGTGTTATATTTGTATTGTGATATATTGTTTAGTACTGTGCTATATTGTATTGTATTGTACTGTGCCGTGCTGTTTTGTATTGTGTTGAATTGTATTATGTTCTGTTGTGTTATATCGGGTTGTGTCAAGTTGTGCTATATTGAGTTCTGTTGCGTTGCATTGTGCCGTGTTGTGTCGTGTTGTATTGTTTTGGGTTGAATTGTGTTGTGATGTCTTGTACTCTGTTGTGTTGTAATGTGTTGTATTGTGATTGCGTTGTGTTGTGCTGAATTGTATCGCATACATACCCACATACATACATACATACATACATACATACATTCATACATGCAAACATACATACGTACGTTTCCTGTAATATTAAACAACATTAAACAAAATAAAAATCGTGTACATACTTACACGCGTCTGCGTGCACTGGCGTGTGAGTGAGTGAGTGAGTGAGTGAGTGTGTTCGTTTGTGTGATATTTTTTTAATTATTATTATTCTTTTCCTTTGAGGATAATGGAATAAGCACTCATGTGCTTTTTTACAACAAGTCAAGTCAAGTGAAGTCAAGTCAAATACACTTTAATCATCCAATGAAGGGCAATTACAATACTGACAGGCAGATTGATACACATCAAAAATATCAAAGACACAAAAGCTATATTTCATATTGGTTTTCAAATGACTTCAAATAAAATGTCACGAACACACACACACACACCAACGATGAAAAAAAGCAAATGCACTGCTTATTCAATGTACCATCTGAAAATAAAAGTTTGACTTTGACTTTGACTTAGACACAAACGCGCGCATGCGCACACACACAAACACACGCACGCACGCACACACATCAATTGTGAACACAATTTTAAACCCATTGACTAGAAGACATAAAAACTTATTTTTTACGCACGCATATACGCAGCACGTCCACACGCACGTACGTGTGTGTGCGAACACGCCCACGCACACCCACACCATACACCACGTGTGCATGCAATTTTGCAAATTTTGTCATCCGTTCCCACAATGGCCCACTCTTCCGAAAAGCGGAACATACTTTAACGTGTGGGCAAGATGTTCTGCGTGTGTTTGCACATAGATGTGTGTGTGTGCGTGCGTGCGTGCGTGCGTGCGTGTGTGCGTGTGCGTGTCTGTGTCCGTGTGCCCTCATCCTATACTATCAATATCCTCATTAATATTGAAACGCAGGTCGAAACTGTCGAATTCCAATGACGGGGGACATCATCCAAGCGGGACAACCCCAAGTGAAAGAAGGAATGCTGTGCGAGTGCCCTCCCCAGAACTACATGCTTCCGGGCATTCAAAGCGAGGCTGACTACACCGCCATCTGTGTCCCGCTCACCACCATCCCCTTCACCACCCCACCCATTCCCGTGGGAAAGCGTTGAGGAATTGCTGACATGTTTGATGTTTGTTGCTTTTGTATATTTTAGTAGTTTGGTTTTA
>CM054136.1:83557850-83617850 GCA_028751875.1 Rapana venosa | reverse complement strand
GAAAATGGTTGTGTCTATGCTGGTTATCTTTTGAAAGTTTTGGTAATCTACGGAGGTGCATTTTGATGAACAAATTTTTGCATAAACACTGCTGTATTGAATACAAGTCTGTTTCGAAAAGTCAGGACATTTGTTTGCTTATAATCTTCAATTATCGGGGTGCTTGATTTTAACAACACAAGTTTTACTGCTCTTTTATATAAACAATGAATGAGTTTCAAGTTCGTTTCACTGCAGGTATCCCAAACAGTTGAGGCATCGTCAATGATTGGTAAAATGTGACTGCACAAAAATAGTTTTTGAGAATGATTATTTAGAAAGTGTTTGTTTGTTTTTTCGGGGGGGGGGGGGGGGATAATTGAAAAAGCCTGTGAGTGAGGCGTTTACCTAGTGACATTATGTGATCATTTCAAGTCATATTTTTGTCAATGGTAACACCTAATATTTTATGAGAGTCAACTTCTTCAACTATTCCGTTATCCATTAACAGAGGTTGAAACTTATCTTTTTCTCTTCTTTTTTTTTGCATTTTCTGTCTTGCTGATACCCCACATACACTTTGTTTTCCATGCTTTAAGGACATAGGGTTTTAAATTGGTCCATGAAATTAAACCTGCAAAAGTATATTAAGTTTCAATTAAACCCGCAGGGTTTCTGAATCACTCCCAAAAAAAAAAGAGTATCGTCAGCAAACTTGCACAGCTAAAAATTTAAATTTAAAACAGGGTAAATAAAATTTACATAGATTTAAAACAAGAGTGGTCGCTTTTCCGAGCCTTGGGTACCCCCATATCTCAGGGGGCAGTTGTTCTAATGTTTGTTAAATTTACAGGAAAGAGGGGCTGCCATCTGACAAAAAAATTTTCTAGCAGTTGGTTTAACTTCAGGGGGCAGTTTGACAATTCAAATGGGGGAAATAACAAAAGTGATTGACACTTTAAATTTTTTTTTCAAAATCAACAAAAAAGGCCAGTAAATTTATTCCTTTTATATTGTGTAAAAAAGACTGTCGGTAATTAAGCAGTTTGACAAGAATATTTTTTAAGGAAACCCTGCCCGGATTTTTCTTTGCATTAAAACTGTTTTGCAAAAAAGTAAAAAATTTAGGGATTTTTGTATGGGGATTTTCAAGGGTTTTTAAATAATACATAAGAATTGAAATTGGCCTATAATTCGAAGGGAACGATTTTTCCCCTTTAAAAAAAAAACCTTATGGGCTGGTATAACTTTTGTTTGTTTAAACTTGAGAGGAAAACCCTTTTTCCCCTCAAAAACAAAAGTTGTATAGGAAACCCAGTGTTTAAACCCAATAATGGGACTAAAGATTTTTTATCATCCGTTCCACCCAAAAATTGTCTAGATCCAAATTTTCCCTAGATTTTTTTTATATATTTAGGTTTTCAAAATACGCCCAAAGATTGTCATTGGCTGGAGTTTTAAATGGAATTTTAAATTTTGTTTTAAATTAAATTTTATTATTTTAAGAAATGAAGATCATTTTTCGCTTAAACCTTGTCTCATAAATTAAAATTTACTGCTTTTTAAAAAATGGCTTTTTAATTTCAACAGCTGAAAAGCTTTAATAACCGATGAAAATTTTTATATCATTTAATTACAAAAGGGTTTTTTAGGGCTTTCGAAATCTGGCGAAAGTCAGTAGTGGTCATTAGAAACCTTTTTAAAAAAATTTAAACGCTTTGATCTGCTTTTTAGGGAATTTTCCTTTTTTCCCTTTTGGTATCCTAAATTCTTCTTTTGTACCCAGGGTTTCAGGGGGTTTTCTTAAGTTTATCTCAGATTATTTTTTTATCAAAGGAGGGTTTTTTTTTTTAACTAAATTCTTCGTATAAAGGGGCAAAGTTTGTTATACACTAAGATAAAAGTGTTAACCCCAAAACTCAGCACTTCATTTGATTTTCTCTGATTTTTTTTATTTGTTATTTTAAGGGGTGAATTCATCGGTCTAAAAAAAACCCATCCCCACAGAATGTTTAAATCTTGGGTAATAATGGGTTTTATGCCCCAATTTTGGGAATTTTTTTATACGAAAAAAGCCAAGTAAAAGCAACAGGTTTGTGATCATTGTATCCAAAAAGATGAAGAAAAATATTTCAGCTTTTGGGGTTTGTTTTGCTTAGTGTAAAATTTTATCAATTAAATTTTAAGGGCTTTAAATCTGTTTACCGTGTGGGTTTATCAATTAGTTGCCGGGCCAAGCATCATATATTTTTGTGATTCCAGCTAGGCTTAGGAATGAGTAAATCAATGTTACATCTCAAAGAATAACAGTCTCAATATTTTTAAAAGTGAACCCCTTAAATCCATTAAAAATTTGAATCTATCAAACCAGTCAGTGGTTTTTTTCTGAGGGTTTTTCCTGTATAAAAAATCCAATCAAAGGGGGCCTACTGTGTTTTAATTTTATTTCTACCCAAATTAAAAAAAAAGCAAAAACCATAAAAATTTGTATAGCCTTGACAGCATAATAAGATGCAAAAAAATGAAAACCAACCCCCTGAAAGTTTTTTGTTTGTGGGGAACTTGACCAAATTTTGGGTTTAATCCGGAAGTGAAAAGTCTGAAATCCAATATTTGTTAAAAGGCTGGATTCAGCAAACCCAAAACCCAATGAAGCCTTTTTCCCTCAGTAAAAATTTTAATTTATTTCTTTATATGGGTTTTTACTTCAAAAATGTTTTTTAAAAATTTTTTTGCCCTCTGGGGTTTTTAAAAATTTTAAAAAAAGTTTTTAAATTAGTACTTCTTTTTTCCAGCCCCCCCCACACACACACACAAAAACCGTGCGCTCCTCTCTCCTCTTTCCGCTCTCCCCAACTCTCCCCTTGGGTTCTCTCTCTTTTCCCATCTCTCTCCCCTTCCTTTCTCTCCCCTCTCTTTTCTCCCTCCGCTCTCTTCTCTCTCTATGACAATAGACCAATTTCCATCATATCTACCCTTTTCCAAACCCTTGGAACAACATATAAAAAAAACACATAGCCGTCATTTAGATATCCCAAAATTTAAATCCACCCAAATTTCAGTCTGTTTTAGAAAAAATCACTCATGTCAAAACGGGCACGTTTACCTCGTAGACAACTGGCAAATAAAAAAACCCAAAAATGACTTTAAATTTTGTGGAGTCTTTTTGGGTAGATTTTCAAAAAAGTTTTTGACCCCTTTGACCACAACTTCTCATAAAAAAAACAAACCTGTCCCAAATTTATCTACAAATCCCCTTACAACTACTTGCTTCCAAACCTAAAAAACCGGCAACAGTGTGTCTCAATAGGCAAAAACACATCCACACTACAACCCATCAATTATGGAGTACCACAAGGATCCATACTAACCTATTCTCTTCCCCACAAAAAACTTTAAACGCCCTACCCCCTCCACATCAAATCCAAATGCGAACAAATTTCTGATGACAAAAACAAATTCAAAACAGCCACAAAAACCCCTTTCCCTCTCTAGCAAAACTTTAACCCAAAAAAGTTTTGGGCCCCAGCTTTTTTGAATGGCCCCAAACTAAACCAAAATGTCTATACACCCCCAAAAAAAACAAAATGCATGCTTATTACTACTAGCCCAAAACCCGTCAAAATTTAAAAACCCCCAAAAACTTACTCCCATAAAAATTTAAAAAAAAGGAAGTAATTGAACAAACCCATACCAAAAGGGTTTTTTGGGGGTAACAATTGATGAAAATCCATTGGTTTTTAACCACAAAAAAACCCCTTAAACCCCAAAAATTTGGCAAAAAACATTCCCAAAGAGTATCCCAACCTTTCAAAACCCAAGCATTTTCCCTTGATTTTCTTTCCCAAGGGAAACAAATTTTTCCCAATCTTAAAACAATCCTAAATTTAGACAAAGTTTTCTACCCTATGGGGGATCTGCTAGTGCAAACCCCATGAAACCTTTTACTGGGGCTGTACAAACGAGCTCTCAAACTGGCCTTTTAAAAAAAAACAGTTTTACTAAAGCTGACATACTCAATTAAATATTCCCCCCTTTAAACGCCAACGACTAAAATTAACAAAGGGTAAAAGATTTTCAAATCAGACGGGAAAATTTTTCCATCATACTTAAAAGAAAAATTTCCCCCTAAACCAACCCCAAAAATCCCTATAAACCCCAGGTCCCTATTCCGAAATAGACTTATTCAAATCTAGTCTACTTTACTCAGGCCCAAAGGGCTGGGGGGAACCCCCTTCCAGATTCAGTTAAACAACATCAACAATAACAATCTACAAAACTAAATTTAATCAACTCACCTTGATACAAAACAATAACAAAAACCCCCAGTCCATAGCCTTAAAACAAAGTTCCCTATCCTCCCTTACCTATTCCTTCCCCTTTTTCCCCCTACCTATCTGCCCTTCCCTTTCCCTTCACCTTAAAGTATGTCGAAATTTTTTTTCCTCTCTCTCACTTTTCTCTCACTCCTCTATCCTCCCCTCCTCTCTCCCCTCAAACTCTCCCCCTCTCCTCCTCTCTCTCCCTCCCCCATCTCCTCTTCATCCCCTCTCTCTCTCTCTCTCTCCCCTCAAATTTTCATTGTTGGGTTTAGAAAGTGAGTCAGCAAGTGTAAAACTTTTTTTTTTTTTTTAAAATTTTTTTTTTTTATAAAATTAAATTTTTATTTTAAAATTTTTTTTTAAAAATACACTTTAGTTATAAGAAAAAATATCTTTTCCTAACAATAATTTTGTGTTAAACTGTACGAGTAAATGAAATAGAGTGTTCCCCAAATGATATCTGCTGTTTTGAAATGATTTCAGTATTTTTTTTCCCATGTCTTTTTTTGTCTTGTTTTTTTACAAACAAAAAAACAAAATTTGTTAACACACCCCCACCACACAAAACAACACACTCCCCCCACCCCTCAAAAAAATTTTTTTCCCCCCCCCCCCCCCAATCTCTCTCTCTTTTTCCCACAATGTATAAAATTTTTTATTTTTAAAACTTAAAACGATTTTTTTCTCCTTTTTTGCTTGAATTTTAAATTTACGTTGGGGGTTTTTTTTTTCATGGCGTTTTAATTTGAAGGGGTAAATTTGAAAAAAAATTGATGGTGAACCTGTCTTTTCTCGAAATTTTACATTTAAATATTAACCTTGAAAAAACGCTCCCTTCTCTCTTTTCTCTCTCGGGGGGGGGGGGGGGGGGGGGGGGGGGGGGTCCCATCCTTTTCCCCTCTCCTCTCTCTTCCTCTCTCTCTCTCCTCTCTTTTCTCTCTCTCCCCTGACCTTACCAAAAAGGCTTTCACCCCTCCCCCCCCCTTTCTCCCTTTCCCTTTTTTTTTAAATTTTATGAGTATAAAGGGTATTGAGTTTTTTTAATTATCTTGACATATAATCTGCATGAGTAAATCAAAATTGGTTTTGACGGTGATTGTGCACTTTTCTAGAAATTATAATTTTAGTTATCACTTGAAACACACTTTTTCCTCCTCTTTCCTCCTCTCTTTTCTCTTTTCTCCCCACGTCACCTCACTTTTTCTCTCCCCCTTTTCTCTCCCCCTTTTCTCTCTCCTCTCACCCCTCTCCTACATGAACCTTTATGAATTTAGCTGGTTGTTGTTGTTTTTTTTTTTTTTCTTTTTTTCTTTTCTTTCTTGGTTTTTTTTTGTGTAAGAGTATGGGTAATTTAGTTTTTTTAAATTTAAAATTTAAATATTAAGAGGTGATGATATATAAGATTTATTTTTAAATTATTATTTAATTTTTTTTTTTTATCAAAACAAATTTTTTGTGTGAGTAATTTAAAATAAGTGTCCAAGGTGATCGTATTGAGGTTTTTTTTTTATTTTAAATTTAATTTTTTTTTTTTTTTTTTATCATAACAAAATTTTTTTGTATGTGTAAAAAAAAAAAAGTGCCAAGGGACCCGGACTGTTTTGAGAATTTTAAACTTTTGTACCATCTCTGAAACACACCCCACACACCACACACACACACAAAACGCACACACCAAAACACAAATCTCTCTCTCTCTCCCTCTCTCTCTCCCCTCTCCTCTCTCTCTCCTCATCCCCTTTTCTCTCTCTCTCCGTATTATGGCCTAAGACCGATTTTGCAATTAATTCTTTTTCCTCTCTCTCTCTCTCCCCTTTTCCCCTCTCTCTCTTTCTCCTCTCTCTCTCATCTCTCTCTCTCTTTCTCTCTTCCCCTCTTTCCCTTTTATTGTTTTTTGTTATTCTAAAAAAAGGGGATTTTTCGTACTTTCCCATTTTCAATAATTTTTTTGGACTTTTTGAATTTTACTTGGCTCCCGGAAAACTCCTATTTTAAAACTTATTAAAACGTGTAAACAAAAATATGTTAAAATAATTTTACAGTATGAAGGGTTCAATTTTTTGATCTATAAGTTTTTGGCCCCTCGTCTCTCTCCTCTCTCCTCTCTCCTTCTCGAGTCTCATCCCTTTCCCCTCCTTCCCCCCAACTCCATTTTCCTCTCTCTCTCCTCTCCCCTGTGTTGTTTTGCGTAGGGTTTTTACTTTGTTCTTTTTTGGTGATTTGTTTTTGGGTTTTTTTTGCTTGTTTAGTATTTTGTTTTGGGGTATGTAAGTTTGGGGAGTGGGGGTTTGTTTGGGGTGTGTGTTTGTTTTGTGTGTGTGTGAAGGGGGGGAAAGGTGCTGTTTTTTTTTTTTTTTTTTAATTGTTTTTTTTTTGTTTTTTTGTTTTTTTTTTTTGTTTTTGTTTTTCTCATTTGTTTGTTTGATGTTTGCTTTTTCTTTTTTTTTGTTTTTTTATTTGGAAGGGTGTTTTTTGGGCTGCTTTTTTTTTTGTTGTTTTTTGGGGTTTTGGTTTTTTTTTTTTGTTTTTTTTTTTCTTTTTTTTTTTTTGTTTTTTGCTTGCTTTTTTTTTTTTTTTTTTTTGGGGGGGGGGGGGGGGGGGGGGGGGGGGGGGGGGGGGGGGGGGGGGGGGGTTCTGGGGTATTTTTGCTTTTTCTCGTCTGGGGTTTTTTTGTTTGTTTGTTTTGTTTTTCTTTTTCTCACTTTTTCCCCCAAAAAAAAATTTTTTTTTCCCTTTCTTTTTCCCGCTTGAAATATAGTACTGAGTGATTTTTAAATGTGACCCCATGGGCGGGGACTGGATGTAAAAAAAAAAAACACGAATACTTATTCAATTTTCCTGGAAAAAAAAATTTGTTTCTATTTCTACAATGTGTTTGATGTTCTTTTTTTGAAATTTTTTGGCTTTTTTCCCCCCTTTATTATGAAAAATGTAAAGGGATTGCAAATTATTTTTAAATTTCCATGGGCATTTTAAATTTGGGATGAAAATAATTAAAAATGTTTTTTGTTGTTTGTGTGCAAAGTGATTATTACATATTTAGTATTAAACCCTGAAAAACCCCCCCCCCCCCACCCCCCCACCCCCCACAACCAACCCCACAAAACACACACACACACGAACCCCAAAACACCCGCGCGCGCCCGCTCAAAAAACACAAAAACACACACATACACACAAAACTCCCCTCAAATCACTCCACCCATATTTCCCCTCCCCAAAAAACTGTTTAAAGTTTTTAAAAATTTTTTCTTGGTTTTTTTCTTGTTTTTTTTGTGTGGATGTTGGGTATTTTTAAAATTTATTTCATTAATCATGACATATAATTTTGAAACGAGTAAAACTAAAATGAGTTTTGATGGGAAACGCAAACTGTTTTGGGATTTAAAAATATTTTTTATATTATCTCGAAATAAAACACCCCCACACACTCTCTGCCTGTCTCTGTCTCTCCCTCAAACCCTTTTTTGTCCTGCTTTTAAATCAAAGTATATCCTGATGAAGGGTTCATATTTTTATAAATTTTCAAAACTTTATTTTGGCCCTTTCCCCTTTACTTAAAATTTTTAAAGATGCCCCCATTTCAAAAACTTTATAATTATGTGTAAAAAAGTATGTGTTCCATTTTGACAATGGTAGAAAGTTTATCTTTTTGACTTAAATTTAATTTGGTTGGTTTTTTTTCTTTGGGTTTTTTGTTGCCTTGTTTTTTTGTTTTTGGGTTTTTCGTTTTTCCCTTTTTTTTCATCTTTTTGGGTTGGGTTTTTGGGTTTTTTCCCTTCCCCCTTTTGTTTGTTGTTTGTTTTGGTTAGGGTTTTTTGGGGGGGGGTAGGGGTGGGGTATTCCTTTGGATTTTCTTTTTAAATTTCTTGCTTTTTGGGGGGGGGGGGGGGGGGTTGTTTGGGGGGGGGGCTGTTTTGAAAAGGGTTATTTTTCCCCCTTTTTTTAAAATTGCGGACTGAAAAAGTATTGGGTAAAATTTTATTAAAAATGTATTCCCCAACGGGGGGGGACTGGAAAAAAAGCACAGTTTGCTTATTCATTAAACCCCGAAATAAAAGAATTTTTTCATTGGGCTTTTCATTGTCTATCTACCAAACTCTCTCTCTCTCTCTCTCCTCTCTCTCTCTCTCTCTCTCCTCTTTCTGTGTACGCACTTGAACTCGCACATGCTTATTCATACACATACTTCCCTCCCTTTTTTTTCCTTTCTCATAATCCTTTTCCCTATTGTCTAATATCACTTAAATGGAGGTACGTTAAAGTAAAGAACAACAACCCAGACATCCTCACACACTTTAAATACACTAGGGGCAGAGCAGTTCCATCGGCAAACATGATTTTGTCCGTTTTTATTCGTGTGCACACGAATGCATGCATCTGCCCATATGCGATCACCCTCACGCGCCCACGCACAAACACCCACACCCACATACACAGACAAAGCCACACACACTCACACCTTAAACGTGTGTATGTGTGCGTCAAGTCATATCAAGTAAAATTCTTATTTCCAGATGGTATATTGCTCTTTTATTTTTCATCAAGCCATCTATCTAGGAACAAAAACAACTTGATCAATAATATCTAACCACATTATTAGGATAACCAATAACCAATAACGTGCGTACCTGCGTGCGCGTGTGTGTAGGGGTGTGTGTGTGTGTGTGTGTGTGTGTGTAGGTGTGTGTATATGTGTGTAGGTGTGTGTGTTTGCGAAATACAATAGTGTAGCTTGTTGTTCGGTCATGTCTATGTGCATTTATGTCAATTATATATATATATATAAGAGATGTATGTATATGTATTATATATTATATATATATATATATATATATTTATGTGTGGATGAAACATTATATATATATAGATATATAATAATATAATAATATATAGATAGTATAGATATAAAAATAAAAAAAGTATGTACGAATGTCAGTGGGTGTTGAATATTTCACTGAACTATCAACTATGAATTCACTCATCTATGTATTCATGTGTGCACTTACTGGCAATAACCACAATACAATGATGTAGGCTTACATATCTCAGATTGCCAATTGTCAGCAAAAAAACCCAACTCCTCATCAAAAGTGCTGCCTTGCATTGTAGGCAGCTGTAATTCGGTTGCGCTTCACCCAACTGGACCTGGATCAACTTCATAACCCGCCCCCAAAACTGCTGGCCCGTGGCAGGGAAAGGTGTTTTCTTCGTGTAGTGGATTATTACATGAGGCTAGGAGTCGATAGCGGTTTTGCAAAAAAATTGCCGTTTTTGACGATTCTTTGTCTCTCGTCCACTTCTGAGGAGCAGAGAGGTGATTTTTGGGGGTTTAGCTCTCTTCTTAAGATAACGATCACAAAAAATATGTTTTTCTAAAGATGATGAGCGTGATGATGTAATTATACAGGCAAAGAAGCGTGTAGTGTAGTAAGGGGAGGAAGAAGTTTGTGATGATGAATAGATGATGAAAGTAATGAGGGTTATGCTGATTTTCTTGTGCAGAGCTGCTATAAAAAAATAAAGATGTGTAGCGAGGTGTGTAGATGTGAAAAAGTGATGGGGATGATGAGAACTAGAAGACTAGAAGGGTGATTCTGTATGCTTGCAGAAGTGGAATGCAATGGAATGTACGCTTGCTGCTGTGATTATACCTACCCCTGCCGAAAACATATTTTGTATAGTGTCCTAAGCCGAAGTACAATAAAATTTCGTGTTCAGTGTTCGTTTCTCTCTTTCTCCTTCTTCTTCTCTCTCTCTTCTCTCTCTCTCTCTCTCTTCTTGTGATTGTCAATTTCTTTACGCCAACCCATGTATTATGGCCTAAGGCTGAGATCATTATTTTCGAGTTCTGATTCTCTCTGTGTGTTTAGAAGTATCATGAAGGTGATTTTTTTTTCTGTTTTGAAAGAACTATGGCTTTTCCCCTTTGAATGCTTTACTGCATGTTTGGGTTTGAAAACAGTTGGTATAAATTGTTGAATTAAATGTGTTCTGATGAAGGATATGCAAAAGAATGATATAAGAAAAAAAAAAAGTTTCTGATATGTTGTCGTGTTTGTTTCCTCTTTTGTGTGAAGTTTATCTAACAGCTCTTTCCAGAAAGTGCTGTGGCTTGTGTATGGAGCCGTCAGTCTCAAAAAAGACTTGGATTGTGTGTGCTTTAGGTGTTATTCGGGTACACGTTGTCTGTGGCTGATCAATGGCTATACTTATACATAATTCAGGATGAAATGAAGTTTCTAGTTTTAGAGCGGTGGCTGACTTTTATCATATGATATGTGTGCTTGTTTGTGCATAACAAACGTATTGAATAAAGATCAACTAGTTTGTTTTAGATAATAGGCTGAACCTTTCCCTAAAGACGTTATCAAAAGTGATGCCTCACATGTGTCCTCTGGACTAATGATTTAAACATGACTTTCTATGTTTTACTTCTCCTCACAAAAGTACCAACAACTGAATTCAGTGATCAAATCTATTAGTGCAGATTGAAACAAATCAATGGGAATTTGTATGACTTAAAATCCTAAATGAGCATAACAATACTTAACTGGAACAAACAAGGAAAACATAAACTGGATGAATCGATACATGTATAAGTTAGAAAAGAAGATAGAAAGCTAGTGTGCAAACAATTACTTCTTCCCCTTTTGGGGATCCCAGGCTCCTGTCAGTATTCATTATAGCATCCCCAACATCTGGAAATTCTGTGCTAGTTTCCTTTCTTCCTCTCCTTGTCTTGCCCTTTCTGCCAGAAAGACGTTTTGGGTGGGTCTGTATATGAATTCTAAATTATTCATAGGTAAATAGTCAAGTTTCTTCTGTGCAGCTTGGGATGTATTTTTCTTATGTTTTTGTCTCAGTAGATTTTGCTGAAGGCGCTCGTCTTAGTTCGGGAAACTAAATTTCTGTAAAACCAAAAAAAAACAACAACAACAAAACAAAACAAAACCGATTGTCCTTTAAAAACAAAAAGCTGTTATCAAAGGATTGAAACAATTACATAAAGTTAGTGTGAATCCATTTCAGTATGTGTTCAAAAAAGGTTACACACACTCAACGTTTTGTTTAAAACTTACACCGGTAATTTCATTAAAACAGTAATGGAAGTGTAAAGAATGTTCTGAAAGTTAATAGACGAAATAAGCAAAGAAAGATTTTAAACTTCAGTAGCTATCTTTGCCCTGATCGTGTGCATTTCTTAAAAAACCCAAAGGCTGCTTACTTTAGCTTTTTTTCATTTGGCAAAAATAGAAAGAAAATTTATTTTACTTTTAATTATCGTAAACTATGTTAAATTGTTTTCAATCTGCAAATTTTGGAGACAAAGAAACTTGTCAAGGTGCATTTTACAAAATGTGTTTCACTGTGAACATCTGACTACTAGTTTGTGTCTTAGCAGTGTTGCGTTTACTTTCAGTATCTCAGAGGCTTTGAGTTTGTATTGGGCGTGTTGTTTTCGGGGTAGGGAGGGGGAGGGGGGGGATCTTAGCATTGAGCAAAAACAAAAAAAAGGTATGTGACTGTCAGGCCAAGTCTTCCGTTATTACGTGTCTCTCTGCTTAGCTCTACCGTGTTCCTTATTTTCAGTCTTGTACCCCGTGACAATCATGGGTCCTCTTTACCCTCTCGCCATCTTACTGATGGCCACGCATGGCAGTGGGGATGACGAAAACCAAACCCCTCGAAAAACGGAAACGACAGAAAAAGACCCCCAAACTCTACAAACTACCACCACAACTCTACAAAAACCACGCACGAGGCAAGGGACACCGACCACTGTGACGGATAAAACGGACACCCCCCGACCACAGAAGGGACCCCCCAACCCAAGACCGCCGGGTTCCGGGCCGGAGGCTGGGCCCCGCCTGCTCTGCCCCTGGAAAATCAAGAGGTACCGCACGGCTGCGGTAACAGCAAAAGGCAACAAGATGTATGTTTGTCCGTCGTGTGGGACGTTTTGACCCCCAAAACGCAGAGGAGGCGCTGCTGTTTCGAATTGGGAGGAATTTGATTATAGTGGGAGATGCCTTGCCACAGTACATCCCCACTCTCTCGGCCAAGTGGGCATAAGGACAGGTCAGCGTTGGAAATTGTTCTCCAAACCCAAACTAGCCCCAGGGCTGCAGAAACATAAGGACTGTGCGGTCAAGCCTCCTAGTCAGAGAGTCATAGTGGGATCATAAAGACTAAGCTGTAAAGTGAATTCCATGAGTGGGAAAGCCACTGGTCATATAGCCTCTCACTTTGCTGTTGCCCCCAGCCTCAATGGTTTCATCAAGAACTGTGACAAAGCCCAGGCGCTGACGGCAAAACAAGAACACACAAAAAACCAAGCAAATTCTAAACCCAGCGCCACATTCAGGGAAGCTTTTATCCTATTGTCTGTCTGCGTGTGTGTCTATCTGTCTGTCTGCCTATCTAGTGCTTATCTGTATATCTGCCCTGTATTTTATCTGTCTTTTCTATTTATCTATATGTCTGTTCTATCTGTTGTCTAGCTAGCTAGCGAGCTGCTCTATCTGTCTTCTATCTGTGTGTTGCTAGCTAGTAGCTGTCTGTCTGTGTGTTCCTTATTATTATCTATCTTCTATCTCTATCTTTGTGTGTGTCTGTCTGGTCTATCCGCCCTATCTATCTATATATCTATCTGTCTGTCTGTCTGTATTATTGTCTGTCCCCTTTATCTATCTTTTCTAGCTTCTATCTCTGTGTATCAAGTCAAGTCAAATTTTACTTCCAGTGGTACATTGAATAAGGCAATGCATTTGATTTTTTTTCATCAGCCATCATCTAGGAACAAAAAACTTTGTTTTTGTGTGTGTGAGTATTTGTCTTGTCTGTCTGCCTGATTTCCATCTATTTATATGTCTTTCTTCTGTTGTCTCTCTGTCTATCTGTCTAGTTATCTGTTATTATTTATCTTGCCTGTCTATACCACCACATTTACACGCACATATACACACACAACCACACACACACAAAAATATATATCTATATTTATTATATTATAAATTATATTATATATATATATATTATATTATATATTATATATATAGTGTGTGTGTATACGTGTGTTGGGGTGTTTGTGTATAAGGGGAGGGGAGTGCAGAAATCTAGCAATCGTGGATCAATTTAAGATAAACTTTGTGAGGATTCTTTTTTATTTAAAGGGTACTACTTTCAGATTATAGGTCTATTTTAGTTGCTGTTGATTTACTCCCAATCTAAAGGAAAAATGAAAGTAAGTGTCATGAAATGCTCATCCCATTATAAACACACACACACACACAACACACACACACCACACACAACACACACACACACACACACACACACTACAGCAAGGTGATAAAGATAGATCGATTGAAGGTAGGGACAGATGTGAGGGGTAATGATGGAGGATGATCCTAGGTGGGGAATAAGTCTGTCTTTAGGTTGGATTTGAAAGCGTCAAATGAAGAATTTGGACGAAGGGAGAGAGGGAGTTCATTCCAAATAGATGGACCAGAAATAGTGAAAGAACGACGGCCAACACTGGATTGTTTGAACACACAAACTATTGCACTTTCAAAACAGTTACCATACTAGAAAACTGTGCCTACTGAATATAATTATGTCAGAGTGGAGATAGAGAGAGAGAGAGAGAGAGAGAGAGAGAGAGAGAGAGAGGAGAGAGAGAGAGAGAGGGAGAGTGAGAGGGGAGAGAGAGGAGAGAGAGAGAGAGAGAGAATGCATGTATGTGAGTATTATGGATGGATGGATGGATGGATGGATGGATGGATGTTCCTTTTTCTTTTTCTTTTTGGTTCTTGTTGTTGGTTTGGTTGTTTGGCTGTTCACTTTTCGGGGAAAGGATGGTGTTGTTCTTTTTTTATTTCGTGGATTATGGAATACACACTCTTGTGATTTGTGTTGTACATCAAGTCCGTGTGAGCATGAGGTTTTGTAAATGTGGGGGCTTTTTTTCAGATCTGTTTGTTGATGCTAGCATTCGTTGCAAGTACCTGTACATCGACTGCATTGGGGGAATGTGCGAATGTTTGTGAATGGTTCCTGTGTGTGTGTGGAGGGGGGGAGGTGTCTGTGTGTGTGGGGGGGGGGGTGCTGTGTGTGTGGGGTGTGTGTGTGTGTGCACGCGCGCGCGCGGCTGGGTGTGAGTGTGCGGATGCATGGGCTTACTGGTGCGCACACGAGTATTGGTAAATAATTACTTGGGTAAGTTTATGACTGGCTGAGGTATTGCTGATTCGTGGGTCCTTTCTATCTTATGATGGGTGCGTGCTTATTTATGTTCGGATAGTGTGTGGTGTTTTTTGTGATGTTGAGGGGTGAAGGTTCGGGGATAGAGGGATGTTAGGACACTGGCACTGCACACTCAAAGGAAGGATGTGAGGCCACGCAGGGGTGTTATGGTAATACTTTTTTTATTTTTATCTACCAAACAACACAGTGTGCAATGCTTTAACTTACACTTCTCCACCCCACCAAGCTGGCCACTTGAGACGAATTGATGGGGAAGGAGCAGACTGTTGGACTCTTGTCTTCATAAACCCCCATGCCACAACCACAACTAGCTAGATGTATAGTGATGATGGACAAGAGTTGCCCATACAGCGCTCTGACACCCTCCTCACTTACAAGGAAACCTTAATCTGTCTTTACCTCAACAAAACCATGAAGTTTAACCAAGCCAAACACGTCGTCTAGAAGAGAAAGGGGGGGGGGGGGGGGGGTTTAAATTCAAAAGCTATGGTGTGTAAAGTGTGCACTATAACGGTGATATCATGGTTTTATTTTATGTTTCTTGGTTTTGGATATGATGGCTTGTAACCCGCCAGAATTATTTCTCTCCTTCTGAGATATTGAAGTTTTTGAATTGGAATTTAACTTTGAAGTCTGATGGCGCACTGAAACCTTTCTTTTTCAGTCCTGTACGTGTTATGGGGACAAACGTTTGAATGCGTTGGTACACCCTGCCTTCATCTTCGGTGTGTGGACCCGATACTAAAGCCTGGCGACTGTTGCAGGACATGTCCTAACGGTTAGATCTGATATTTTGGCACAAACGTCCATTTCTCTATTATTTTGTCACTGTTCCTCTCTGTCTGTCTGTCTGTCTGTTTGTTTTGTGTGTGTGTGTGTGTCTTTGTGTGTGTGTGTCAAAGTCAAAGTCAAACTTTTATGTGTGTGTTTGTGTGTGTTGTGTGTGTGTGTGTGTGTGTTGTGTGTGTGTGGGGTGTGTGTGTGTGTGTGTGTTTTGTGTGTGTTTTGGTGTGTTGTGTGTTTTGCCTCCGTAGTGTGTATGTTTTCATTTTGTTTTTGTTTTTTATTCTTTTATTTCGAGGATAATGGAGTAAGCACAATTATGCTTGTCTACATCCAGCCCGGTGTTTTTACGTTTTGTATTTTTGTCTTCCGTTCCCACGGCCACCAATGCCTATCTTCTGAAAAGCGTGCGGCACGGCGTGTATGTGTTGGTGGTGGTGTGTGTGTGTGTGTGTGTGTGTGTGTGTGCGTGTGGTGTTTTTTTGTGTGTGGTGTGGGGTTGTGTGTGCGGGCTGCGTCGTTGTGGTGTGTGTGTGTGGTAGTGGGGTAGGGATGTGGGGTGTGTAAGTGGATGTGTGGTGTGTGTGTGCTTGTGCTTGCTTTAAATTTTGTGTGTGGTGTGTTGTGTGTTGTGTGTGAGTGTGTTGTGTTGCTGTACTTTCGGGGGTGTGTTGTAAGTGTGTGAGTGTGTGTGAAGAGTTGGAGGAAAGAGAGAGATGACATTACAATGACAATGGTGGCCGTATTGACAGTAAAAACTCCCCGCCTCCCCATCCCACCCACCCATTATCATTTTTATATTCTGGGTATTCATGTTACTAGTCTTTAGCATTGTTTGGATGAGAAAAAAGTTTTAAAGATTGCTTACATTAGCGTTGATCTACAATTTAGCTAGTGCTTGCTTTTGTTTAGGTAAGGGAATGCCAAGTGTGATAGTTCTTTGTTGTCAAAATGTTACGGGACTGTCTGCTTTTGATAGATAAATGTGCCATACCATAGGATGGACGGTGGCAGGATGGTTAAGACGTTTTCCTGCCAACAAGTAAACCGTGAGGTTCTGGGTTCGATTCCCAGCCTCGCCCTTTCTTCCCAGTTTGACACCAAAAAATCGAACTGAATGTCGAAGTCCTTCGGATGAGACTATAAACCGAGGCCCCGTGTGCGAACGCATGCAGAACATCTTGCGCACACGTTAAATCCTGTTCCGCTTTTCGAAAGAGTAGGCCATTGTGTGCCGGTGGGAACAGATGACAAAATTTACAAAACCGCATACACACGGGGACTAGATGTAAAAACAAAAAAAGCACATGAGTGCTTATTCCATTATCCTCGAGAAAAAAATCTGAGCGCTTTGATTTGTTGCTTTACAAGATTCAGCACTATATAAATTTCATACATTATTATTATTATTATTAATTATTATTATTATCATTATCATTATTATTTTGTTGTTGTTATTATTATTATACCATTTATTTATGCGCACTAACTTCATGTCGGGGACGGGGACAGCTCAGTGGTCAGAGCGCTGGCTTTCCCACCACAGCCAAGTTAAGCAGCGTCGAGCGTGGTTACCAGTTGGATGGGTGACCGTTTGCGCGCTTTGGCTTCAGTACAGTCCCCCCAGTTCACCCAGCTGTAGATGGGTACCTGCCCTCTTTAGGGTCAGGGTAAGGTAAAGCAGCGAGGGAGAGGAGACAGGCGCTACCCTCAATATGCTGGCCCTTAGAGAAGTTGAGGTCTCTGACGCCTCGCTCCCTTACGACCACATAGGTTATGGCACACCTTCACCTTTTTTTTTTTAAAAAATTTTATCATATAATAATAATAATAATAATAATAATGTATGGAATTTATATAGCGCTGAATCTTGTAAAGCAACAATCAAAGCGCTCAATCTCTGAAAAGTTTCAAAATTGCCAGCTGAAGTGACCAATCTGGGGGTCAAACTAACCCAACCAACGAACTTGAACCACAGGTCAGAACTGCCGAGTTGCAGGCTCTGGGACCATCATCAACGGAACCAAACCTACTGTGCTTGACGGTATGGTGTGCGTGTGTCCTGGTGGCTACAAGGGCGGAGTCTTGGCCACTGCTGTCTGCAAACCTCTGAATCCCTCGCCAAAAGGTTAATGCACCCGCTAGGCAGCGAAAAGTCCTTTTTTTTCTTTTTCTTCTTTTCTTCTTTTCTTCTCTCTCTCTCTTCTTCTTTTTCTTTTTCTCCTTTGCTTTCTGATTTCATCAAAACTGCGCGTTGTAAATAGCCTTTGCTAGAAGCAGCAGCACTGCAGGTAGTTAGTAGTAGTATAGTAGCGCAGCAAAAAGTAGTAGTAAGTAGAGTAGCAGCAGCAGTAGTAGCAGCAGCAGCAGTGAAGTAGAGTAGTGTAGTGTAGTAGCAAATTAGCAGCCAGCAGCAGAGCAGCAGTAGTAGTAGCAGTAGTAGTAGTCATCACTGTCATCAGCAGTGGCAAAAGAACAATCATTGCTCCCATCCTCACCATTGCTATCTTCATCATTGTCATCATCATCATCATCATCATCATCATCATCATCGATATGCTGATGATACTCCTTTCTTATACAATTCTGTATACTGTACACAGGCTGCCTCACCCCGTCAGGAAAACTAGTACCTGTGGGTTACAATGTGACGGAGCAACATCGGAGCTGCACCTGTAAGCTCGGGTGCAAAAGTGCCCCAGTCTTGGTCTGCAAACCCCGGGCCTGTCTGCTTGGCAACGGGAGACGTCTTCGCCCAGGGCGGCAATGGCAGGGGACACGCCAAAGCTGCAGGTGCACCTTCCAGGGACAGCTGATTTGTCGGCTGCGTCGTTTCTGTCCCTACAAAGGCACGTGTGTGTGTAGATAGATAGATAGATAGATAGATAGATAGATAGATAAATGGAAATAGATATAGATATATATAGAGAGAGATATAGAAATAGATATATATAAAGATAGATAGAAAAATAGATAGATAGAAATAGATATATATAGATAGATAGATAGAAATAGATAGATAGATAGATAGATAGATAGATAGATAGATAGATAATAAAATATATTAGAGAAATTTATATATATATAATGATATTTTATTGAGAGAGGAGAGATAAAATAGGGAAAAGGGTTGATAGGGGTGTTCGTGTGTGTGTGTGACGTAGTTTGTTGTTGTCAGTTTTAAAGTACTGTGTTATTTCTTAATCTGTATTGTTTAATAATGCATACTTTGTAATTATAATTTTAAAATGCCACTCATAATTTGTCTAGTCTTGAGTCTAGTAGTGGTAGTGGTAGTAGTAATAGTAGTAAAAGAAATCTATCTCATCAACAGGCAGAAAAACAACCATTGCTACCTTTACAACAAGGCCTTAAAAACTATTAACCATCATCATTGTCATTGTTAATAACCATCTACACTTTGATACTTACTTCCTTTTCTTCTGTCATGTACAGGATGTGTTCTTCGTAACGGTAGACGTCTCCGCCCAGGACAGTCCTTCAAGGGGAAATGCAGCAAAAGCTACTGCTCCAATATGGACAGCTGAATGTCGTCGATATCGTCCTTGTTTATTCAAAGGCATGCCAAAAAATAGATAGGGGAAGAAGAAGAAGATAGATAGATAGATAGAAAAGATAGGATAGATAGATAGATAGATAAGATAGTAGAAAAGAGCGAGAGAGGGTACAGATAGAGAAACAGACAGACAGATTAGGATAGATAGATAGATAGATAGATAGATAGATAGAAGACAGACAGACAGAACACACACACACACACAACACACAAAACACCCCACCACACACACACCAAAAGATAGACAAAATTATGAGGGTGTTAGTGTTAGTGTGTTTGGGGTGTTAGTGTGTTGGCTGGTTCTTCCTTTAAAAGTCTTTCCACTTTAAGTGATATTGAAGGATAGGGAAAAATATTATGATAAAATGGAAAGGGGAGGGGGGGGGGGGAGAATGTGATGAATGAGCTGGGAAAGTTTGAGTGCTGCAGAGGATAAGTGGGGCGGGGGGGGGGGAAAGAGGGGAGGAGAGAGAGGGGGGGGAGAGAGAGGGGAGAGAGAGGGTGGAGGTGAGGAGATGGGGAAGAGGGGAGTAGAAGAGAGAGAGAGCAGACAGAAAGCTCTGTGAAGGGTTATTCAAAAAGTGCCTCTAGAGTTACTGTTGGGAGGATGGCAATAACCAGCTTTTGTGAAACGGTAGTCTTGTTAATGAGCAGCGCAAAGCAAATGATTCATGTGATTTGTCACCCAACAAGCATTGAATATTTTTGAAAATTGTACGTAAAAAGCATTAAGCGGAAACGATACATTAAAACCCATAATATGTCTGGGACATAGAGAGAAATCGCGGAAACAAGAGTGTTGGTATTTATTTGTATAAGCCCTTTTTACACAGTGTTGAAAAGTATGAGAATTGATTCTTGAGAATGTCATAAAGCGATCGGAAGATAATTTCTCTATGGCTGTAACATTTTTTGTAGATCTAAAGGAAATAGAGAGAGTTTCCGTACCTCAGAAAATTGTGAGCTGTTTTTGGCGCTTGTCCACTTTTCATTGGGAATAAACCCCCAGTGTGAAGGAACCGAAGAATTTTCAGCCAAATCATTAAATGGGCAAAAGATGTATAAGATTTGGGTTTTTTTCTGTTGTCATTTTACTTTTGTTTTTCTATTTGGTCAGTAGATTTTTAAACGCATGTAACACCGATTTAGATCTACACAAATTAAAATGTGACAGGCATTCTGGGTAGAGTGGAAATCTGATTTAAAGCCGTAAGTATGGCTACAAGTTCAGCAGTAAAAATAGATTAATAACTGCCTAAATGATATTTTTTTACCATTGTAATGCAGGGGTTACAAAAGCGCTCCCGCTCTACCATCTTCAAGCATGGAACCGTCGGATAACTATGTAAATAATTTTTATAGGGTTTTCTATGTGATGTTTACCAAGCTCTTAACATATGAGGTGAATCGTTTTTTGTGATGCTTAGATATTTATGTCAAATAGGTTTATCTAATTCCCATCTAGGAATAGGCGCAAATGATGGTTGAACAGCAATGTTTGTTGTGTCTATTTTAGAAAGACTAAAAATGTCGGAAAACAAATGAATAAAGAGATTTTAAAGATTGGATCTTTTCAGCCCTTTACCCAAATCCTTATTTAGATCTAAGTTTGGGCTTCGCGATGGGAGAAAGTTCATAGACAACACTTTTTAATATAATTGGCAGCAGAGGCTTTTCTAAGTTCATCTTGGAAGTACCAAAATGCACAAATGAGTTGGCTCCGGTTTATAAGCTTTAGAAACTGACTCTGTAATTTTTTGATAAGTGTTGGGGAGCACTGAAAAAAAACTTCGTGTGCGTTATGTCAGCCTGGAACTAAAAAAGAGAAGAGAAAGCGATGAAGTGCTTTAGTGTCCTGTCCCCAATGCTGCTAACAATCTTTAGGGAAAAAACACACTTTTTTTGGCTTTGTTCAAAGGTACTCAAAATGACGGTGCCAGGGAAAAGTTTTGGAGTAAAGAAAACACCAAGAAAATTAACAGCTTGCGCATATTTCAGCACAAACCGTCAACAGTGAAATTTTTGGAGATGTTTATGGTCGTACCTGAATTTAAAAAACATTAGATTGGTCTTTTCTAATGATAACGCAAGCCATTTTCTTTTAAAAAATTAGGGTTTTTCAAGCTCAAGTTGGTATATTTTTCTAGTGGAGTTCAAGGCCTAGCTGGAGTCTGACGTTTCATGGTAAAATTCATCACAAGCAAATGTCATCAGCGTGCTGTACTAGAACCGAGTCTTTTGGCACATGTTTCGGGAGATCAGCTTAGTAGAAAGCTAAATAAAATAGGAGGAAATTACCCAACCTTGAGGTAAGCCCATTTCGAGAAGTCAAGGGTTTGAGTAGGTACTACCAATCCGTGTTTTTAGATATCTGCTGGATATTTTAAAAAAAAAACAACTCTTTATATAATTATAGATATGGCCTGTAATGCCAAATTTTTCAGTTAAAATAAAAGGGCGACGATGCCATACCCGTTCAAAAGGCTTTTTTTTGCATAAAAAAAACGTAGCTAAGATATTTTTTCGTCTGCAAAAATGTCTTTTATCTGCGTTGTTACTTTGACTAAAAGGTCAGTTGTGCATCTTCCTTGCCTAAAGCTTCTTGATTTACAGGGGTTATTTTATATTTCTCACAGTGTCACGTGAACAAGTCTTTCTAAAAATTTTTT
This sequence comes from Rapana venosa, assembly GCA_028751875.1. Lineage (NCBI taxonomy): Eukaryota > Metazoa > Mollusca > Gastropoda > Neogastropoda > Muricidae > Rapana > Rapana venosa. The sequence continues at coordinate 83,596,251 of CM054136.1, read as the reverse complement.
TCCATAAGTTTACATGCGTGCGATGTTAAGGCAATTGGCGATAACTGTTTTTGTAGATCTGGGTTTTCCTTGTTTGTGGATTGGGACAACAATTGAATGTTTCCAGAGTTGAGGTATTCTTCCTCTTCCCCACATTTTGAAAAAAGCAGTAAGAAAATGAAGTCAATTTGGAGGCAGATGTCTCAGCATTTCATGTGAAAAGCAATTCAGGCCCACTGATGTTTTCTTACATGTAAAACTGAAAAAGACAGTCTTTAATTTCGCCTAGGAGTAAAGGAGCATTGAGAGAAAGGTTCTCTATACTGTTTTGGATCCCTATATATGTCCTTTATGTCTTTTAGTTTTCCCCTATAAATTTTTATTATTTTCTGACAATCCTTTGTTACAACTATTTATTGCAAACAAGTCAGCAATATTTTAGCTTTTTTTAAAATTTGATAAGTCACAGTGGTTTTAACCTGATAGGACATTGTGGTAAATGTATTCCATATTTCATTTGCTTTTAGCTTTTCCCAGACTTTTGAAGGTCTTTATGGCTTTGTCACGTCGTTCATGCAGAGCGAGGAACAGAACTGCGTTTTTGCTTGTGCGTATACTCGGTTGCTTATTCTTGCTGCTTCATCTGTTTATGATTGTGTTGTGTATGTTATGTGTGTGTGTGTGTGTGTGTGTGTGTGTGGTGTGTGTGTGTTGTGTGTGTGTGTGTTTTTTGTGTGTGTGTGTGTGTGTGTGCGTGGTGGGGGTGGAGGTGAGCTTTTGTGCATGTGTAAACTAGCGAAAGTCAATGTTAAACTGAAATATCTAATTGTAGTGGTAGTTGTAATTATAGTACTATAAGTAGTTGTGGTAGTAGAAGTAGTATTAGTAGTAGCAGCAGCAAAAGTAGTCAATAGTAGAGGTAGTAGTAGTAGTAGTAATAGTAGTAGTAGTAGTAGTAGTAGTAGTAGTAGTAGTAGTAACCATCTAGTTCATCAGTAGAGGCAGATGTACACACATTACTGACTTCACAACAACACCATCACAACTTTTACCATCGTCATTATCATTGTTATATTCATCTACACTTTTATACTTATTTCCTTTTTTTCTGTCATGTACAGGATGTATTCTTCCGAACGGTAGACGTCTCCACCCAGGACAGTCCTACAAGGGAAATGCCGCAAATGCAAATGCTCCAAATATGGACAGCTGAAATGTGTCCATATGGTCATTGTTATTTCAAAGGTATTCAAGAAAGATGGATGGATGGATGGATGGATGGAAAGGATGGATGGATGGATGATGGATAGGAAGATGGTTTTGTATGTGTGTGTGTGGGGTTTCTGTTCTCTGTGTGTATGTGTTTTTGTGTGTGTGGGTGAGGAGTAGGTGTTGGGTGGGGGGGGGTTGTGTGAGCTTTTGTACATGTGTATCATAGAGAAGGGCAGTGTTTAAATGAAATATCTATATGTTACTGGTGGGTTTTAATTATGTACTAGTAATGTGTTAGTGTAGGTGTAGTAGTTAGTAGTAGTAGCAACGGTATCAGTCTTTCTAGTGTCGTGGGTGGTGGGGTGGTGGGGGTTTGGGGGTGGTTGGTGGTGGTTTGGTGGTGGAGGGGGGGGTGTGGTGGTGGTGGGTAGTGTATAGATATGTTTGTATTGTAGTAGTAGTAGAAAGTGAGGTAATAAAATTATCAAGCAGAGGACATGTACATGTTACTGCTTCCAACACACTTACAACTTTACCATCATCAGTCATTGTTTTAGTCACTACACTTTTATATTACTTTCTTTTTTTTTGTCTTGTACAGGATGTATTCTTCGTAACGGTAGTTTTCACCCAGGACAGTTACAAGGGAAATGCAGCAAATGCAAATGTTCCATATATGGACAGCTGAATGTCGTCGATATCGTCCTTGTTTTCCTTTTTTTATCAGGATGAAAAAAGTTAAGGAAGTACAAGTGATAATGAAAGAAATATATAGATAGATAGATAAGGATAGTGAGGTTAGATCAGGGAAAACAAGACATAATGTTTAATAGGAAGATAGATTATGGAGGAAAGGGGGAGAGGGTTGAAGAACAAACAAAATAAGTAGAAGAAAGGATTAGAAGAAATAATAGAAGAATGGGAATGAATTAGCCCATACATTTAGGTTGATTTGGAGAGAAATGTAAAGTGTTATAATACAGTTCAATTTATTGAATATTAAATAACAATGTTTGTTTTGTTTAAATTCTTTTAATTGATCAGACGCACCTTTAAAAACGTCTTTCCTTTCCTGTACATGCGCTCCCAAAGGTTTTTTTTTCTTCTTGCAATATGGTATCAGTAATCTTATATTTAAATTCCCTTTTAAATTTTCCCCGAGTCTTACTGGGAAAAGCAATTATACTTCGATTTCATGCATTTTACAAAAAATTTCAACCAACTCCCAACACTTTCTGCCGTAGTCTTAAAATTCCCTTTAACATCCATTTTTTTTTGTACCTATTCCTGCCCTTTCTTCCTCATCAAATTCTTCACACTTTTTAGTTCATTCTTTGACTTTTTACCCACCAACATATTTACACCATTACCCTTTCATTATAGAAAGGGTTTGAGTCTCAAGAAAAGTATGTCAAGGGGAATGCAGCAAATCAAATGTTCAATGTGCAGCAAGAAACGATGGATAAAAATTTTAATAAATTAAATAGAAGGTGAAAGAAATAGATTTAATAGATTAGTTTTGGAGGGGGGTTATTTGGGGATGGGGGCGGTTTGGAAAATTAAAGTAATAATGAAGATATTAATAATAATATTTTTTTTTTTGGGAGGTTTTGTGCATGTTTTATCAAAGAAAAAAAGGGCAATCTAACGAATTTTCTTTTTTGTTTTTGTTTTATGATTTATATTGGAAAAAAGGAACACCCAAATTTAAAAAGCCCCTTCCCCTTTCTTCTTTCTCTCCTCTTCCTTTTATTGTATGTTTATTTTTTACACAACTACCTTTACAGAGGGGCCAACTGGAAAGTTTTACCTAGCAAAAAAATTAAAATTTAGTTTTTAAAAATTTTGAAAGTGGTATTTTTTATTTAACACCTTTTGCAACAGGGGGAGTTACCACTTCTCCTTCAAAACAAATTATTAAAAATTAAAAAACATTCATTTTTTAATATTTGGGTTTATTTACTATTACATTTTTTATTAATTTCTTTTTCCTGACAAAATTTTAATGGAATTGTTTTCCATTTTGAAGCGAATTTTTCCATTTGCCTTATTACAGAACAATGTGATGGAAAGATAATTTTGCCAAAAAATGTTTTTAAGAAATAAATTAATAGTTTCCAATGAAGGGAGCTGATTTTTGGGATGTTGTTGAATAAAGGTTAAGAATTTTAATTTATAATAATATTTATGTGAGTGGGTGATGATATGTTTAGTAAGAAAAATAGAATGTGGCGTTTAAAGGTGTAATTGAAAATAAAACCAATAGATTAATGTTGCGAAAAATAGAAATAGTTTTAAAAAAAATGAAAATATAAAGATAAAAATGTGGAAATTTGATTTTAATTTCGTTTTGTTTAACATATTATAAAAAACTTAATACTAACTGAAAACTTTGAAAATTATTGATTTTATTTGTACTGTTGTGTAATAAAAAAGTATTAGTAAAGTGGGAGGAAAAAAGAAAAGTAAAATGTAGAAGAAGAGGTCTATAATGTAGTGTATAGCAAGTAGAGCAGAGCAGAGAGAGAGAGTAGTTTAGTTTTATAGTAGAAAATAAATTTGAAGAAAGGAGATGTTTTTAATTATTCTTCAAAATAGGATTCCACATCATTTTGTCAATCCAATTACACTTACTTCCTTCCCCATTACAATATTCTTCAGGTAGGTTGCCAACATCTTTAAAATTCCTCTCTTATGAACAGTGAAATTTCATTAATTAAAATCCCCCAAAAACCCTTCAGGGGAATGGAGCAAATGAAATGAAAAAATTTAATGGCAGATGGATAGAGGATATCTTTTTTTGGGGGAAGGATGGTATAAAGGAAATTATGTTAAAGAAATGATTATGGTAATTGTTTTTTAAAGTAAAAAATTAGTAGGGTAGTAGAAAGATATAATAGTGGAAGGAGGTAAATTAAAGTAGGTAGATGGTAGTAGAGTAGTGGTAGTATAGTAGTAGTAAAGAAATGGTAAATAAAGTAGGAATAGATAGTAGTTGTAGAAAAAAAATAATAAAGTAGAAGAAAATAATTTTGATAGAGAAGATGTAGGTTATGTTGAAATAAACTTTATGTTAATGGATTATTTGGTTATTTTTAATTTTTTATTACTTTTTTTTGATGTAAGGATGTAATTGAAGTGATTGGGAAGTTTAAGAGGGAATGCAATGTAATATGGAAGTGAAGTCGTCAATATGTTTGTTTTATAAGGTTGAAGAAAGATAGTAATTTGTTAGGTGGTGAGGGAGAGGTAAAAAGACAAAGAAATAAAAGAAAGTTTGATGAAAAAATTTTAAAATAGAATATAATAGAATAATATTAGAAAATAGTAAAAAGAATATAATAAAAGAAGATAGAAGATAGATGGTAGAGAGGAGGATAGTAGTAGATAGTAGAATGGTCCTGGTAGAAGTTGATACAGAGATGGTTAGAAATAGTAGAATATAGAGTATATGATAGAGTAGTATAGTAGTAGTAGTGTAAAATAATTGTAGATCTTGTCACCAGTTTCCTTAAACCAAACTATCCCTTTTTTACTTGCGAATTGTTGTTTTCACCCCCTTTTAAACCTATCTTCGAACTTCCCGCAGACTGGTACCCTTTACACCGGGTGGAGTGAGGAAAATTTTTAAAGGTTCCCAAGAAAAACAAAACCAGCGGGAAAAAACGATCATCAAGCCCCAAACCCAACTTCGATCATAGTGGATAGATAGATAGATAGATGATGAGTAGTAGATAGATAGAGATAGTGAAATAGTGTTAGTAGGGGTTTTGGATAACAAAACAAATCATTTAAATATTTATTCTATTATTAATTTTACAAAAATTTAATATATAATACAAAAAATACTAAAGGAGAAAAACCGGTTTGTGTAATGAATGTGTGTTTTTTTTTTTGTGTGTTTTGTGGATGGGGGGGGAGAGTTTTGACATTGTAAATAAATCAATAAATTATATATACTTTTGTGGTATTAGTATAGAACATATTTTTTTAGAAAAGTAGTTACTTTAACCAGCAACAAAATCAACTGTTAATGTATTAGTATTGGTAATCATTAAGTTTACTTATTTTTTGTATGAAAGGGATGTATTTGTAGTAGTTGAAAGGGGAAGTTTAGGGGAATGGAAAAAGTAATATGGCGCTGAAATTCTTCAAAAGGCATTTTCTTTATATGTTAAAGACCATAAATATTAATAAGAAGGTTAAAACCAGAGGATAGAAGAGGTGGGGTGAGGATGGATGATGGAGGATGATATGATGATAGGAATATGATGGATAGATAGATGGGATGGATAGATGGATGGATAGATGGATGGAGGATAGATAGAGGGTTGGGATAGAAAGATAGATAGAGGGTTAAGATAATAGTAATTTATAGTAGATATAAGTAGAGAAGAAAGTAAAGATAGGGGAAGATCCCTTTTTTAGCAAGGCAATGTTTTTTACTACCTTAACAACCATTCATGTCCCAATACCCCCAGTTTAGTTACACTTTGTACATACCTTTTTGTGGGGGAAAAAGGTTTATTCTTTCGGGACCCCCGGGGGGGCACCGGAAATGCCCCGGAATCTAAATTGGACCCCCAAACCCTCAAGGGTTTTCTTAAGAAATGAAAACAATAGAAGAAAGAGAAGAAGAAGAAAAAAGATAGTAGATAGTAGATAGAAATTGATAGATAGATAATAATAATAATAATAATAATAAAAATAATAATAATAATTTATATATTAATAATTAATAATGAAAGGATGGTTAGATGTATATGAAAAATGAATGTATGGATTTTTTTTTAATACAACTTTTACATTAATATATACCAAGGCGATAAATTCTATTTGTTGGGTTTATTGTGGTGTTGAAATTTTGGTTTGTGGTGGGTGGGGGTAGATTGAAATTTTAATAAACCCAGATCAAAATAAACTAAAATTAAAAAGTTGTTGTAATTAAGTATAAATATTGTGAGTAGTAGTAATATAGAGAGAATTGAAAACTGTAGTATAGAGAGAGTGAAATTAAAATTAATGTACCATAAAATATACATATTTAGTAATGTTTTTTGTAGATAATTTATACCCAGTAGATTGAGTGGTGTAGATGGATTTAAAGGGATATGATAGGCAGAGGATTGTAAAATACGGGTTAAAGTTTGTTTAAGGTATATAATTTGGATTGGCTTATTATAAATTTATATTATTATTTTATCGGAGGATGTTTTGAATGTTGTAAATGTAGGGTGGGGGGAGGGGGGTTAAAGATTCCCGTCAGCCTTCCCAACAATTGCCGGGTTATCATCGGGTCATTTTAAATTTTTAAAATTTTGGATAAAACCCTTTTTTGGAACAGAAGTATGCTTCTAAAACCCGGTTTCGCTTTAAAGGGGGGCCCTTTTTTGGGATAATGCAATTTTCAAATCTCCAAAAAAACCCTTTTTCCCCTAACCCCCACCCCTGGATTTCCCATATAAACTTTAGTATAGAGAAAGGGGGGGGGGTGGTGTGAAGTAAATAATAGAAGAAGTGAAAGATAGTAGATAGTAAGTTTTTGTGGTAGATGGGGGAAATATAGTAGTAGTAGTGATTGAGGGTTTGGTTAGAAAAGTAGTTTGTATAGTAGAAATAGTAAGTTGATATAGTATTATTAATATAATGTATAAAACCATCATAATACATAAAAAAGGGCAAAATTAAAATCTTTACCCCTAAAAAACCTTAAATATTTCTTTATTTTTTTTTTTTTTTTGGGGGTTACTTTTTTGTTTAAAGCAGGTGTTTTTTAAACAAAAATTTCCCAGGGTTTAAAATACAAATGCTTGTAAAAGGGGATTAAAATGCGCGATAGAAATTCAAAGGAGTAAAGTAGAAGTGGTAGTGAGGTTGGTGTAATTTTTAGGTGGAAGAAGTGATAGTGTTGGATAGAAAAGATAGTTGTAGATAGTAGATAGATTAGAAAGATAGTAGTATAGTAGATAGTAGTAGAGAGTGAAGAAGACAGACAAAGAAGAGAAATAGTAGATAGTAGTAGTATAGAGTAAAAGGTAGATATAGTTAGAGTAGATAGGTAGTAGTAGATGTAGTAGATAAAGGTAGATATTAAAGTTTTGGGGAAAGGTTTTTACATTTGTTTAACAAAAAAAATACAACTAAATTCCATTTTTGTATTGAATTTTTATTTTAATATTTGTTTTAGGAAAGTGTATTATAATACGAGACATCCTAGAATTTTGTGTGAAGGGGGGGGGAGGTAGGAATTAAGTGAGTGGCAGAAAAGGTAGATTAGTATGGGTTGATTTAGAGTAAAAGTGTGAGAATTAGAAATCTTAAATAAAAACCCTTTTAAAATTTTGCGAGCCACTTGTTCGCTCACAAAGCCTTACAACTATTACCTCTCTTGTTTGGGAATTAACATTTTTTTACTTACTTTTTCTGCTTTACAGGGATTTTTCCCAAACTACCCTCTCCCCGGCGGGGAAAGAAATAAAAATAAATTGTCCAAAATAGGGAAGCGAATGTGTGATTCGTATTTTTTGGGGGTTTGGGAAAAGATAATAAAGGGGTGGTGGAGGATATGATGGGGGATATGAGATAGAGTGTAGTAGTAGTAGTAGTAGTAGTAGTATTGTAGTAGTGTGTAGTAGTAGTAGGAATTTTGTACTAGGTTTATTAAGAGAATAGTCCTTTACTACCCCAATTTGAATGAAACATAAATCATCCGGGGCCATTGACAATCTTTTTCACAAAAACATTTAAAATTTAAATCGTTTTAATTCTCCTTTGGGAATCATACCTTGGGGAAAAATTACAAAATTTCCCGAAAACGGGGATCCCCACCAAACCCCCCCCCCGCCAAAAAACCAATAATGGCTAAGGTGATAGTATTGTAAAAGCAAGAAAATAGAAAGAATGGAAGTGGTGGAGTGAATTTGTGTAAAATTTTTATAGAGTGGTTGAAAATTTTATGTTAAAAAATTTAAAATTTTAATATATTTGTATTTATAATATTAATAATATTTTTTATTTTTTTATAAGGATGATTTTGAAAAAGGTAGATTAGTGGGAAGTTAAGGGAAATGAAAATGTATTAACTTTGGGGAGTAAGTTTGGGTTTCTTAAAAAAAGGAAAAAAGAAATTAGATGGTAGTTGGATAATTAAGGTAGGTGGTAGAGAATGTATTAATAATATAGAGAGAAGAGAGTGTTTAATATAAAGATAGTAGTAGAAGTAGAGATAGAAATATTGTTTGGTGATTTTAATATTAAAAGAAAGGTAAAATATGATATTTATTGTAGGTAGTGGAATTATAGTATATAAGTAGTTGGGAGTAAAAGATAATATAGCAGCAAGATGAATTAGTAGTAGTAAAGTAGAAGTAAATTAAGTGTTGTAGAGAGTGTATTGTATTGTAAAAAGTTATATTACCACACAGGCAGTTGTACACAATTTAAATGAAATATTCCTTTTTTTTATGTAAAATCATTTTGAAGGAGATGTTCCTCCGTTATTATTCACAAACCAAAAAATTATCAAATGTCATATATACACTTTAAAAACTTTATTCCTTTTTTTTGGTTTGGGAAAAATGCATTTTGTAGTAGATTGGAAGAGTATTAAAAGGAAATGGGATAGAAATGTAAAAAGAAGTAAAATTTATCAATAGTTTGTTCTAACAGGTAAAAAAATAGACAGTTAATAATAATAATAATAATAATAAAAAAATAATATAATAAATTAATAATAATACATAATAAGCAGATATAAAAATAGGCGTATGTTTAAAAGGGGATATATTAAAAATTAAAAAAATTTCTTCTTTTTACATAGCAAAATAATCATACAAAATTAAATACATATTACTCAAAGGAAAAAAAATTGTTGTTATTTAGTGTGGGTGTATTTTATGTTATGGGGGAATAGGGGGGTGGTTTTTGCTGTGTAAATGGAAGTATTTTTGTATTTTTTTTTTTAATTTAATTAGAATAAATTAGTTTTTTATAGTGGTTGTATGTTTTGGCAAATTTTCCCTCAAACGGAACCATGCTATTTAAAAATTTTGGAAATTTTTTTAAGGGGAAAAGATTTGGGCTTTTCACACCGGTCCCCGTTGTATGCTTTTGCAATTTGTATTGTTAAGGAAAAGTGTCAATTTAGAAAAGTGGTAAGATTTACGGTGGGAGAGTTCATGCTGCTTCCGCACACCCTTCAGTTATAGACATCATTGTCATTGTTTATTATTTTATAAATTTAAATTTCTTCTTTTTACGGGAGACCAAAACTATTGCTCCTTCCAGAAAAAACATGGCTGTTCCCAGTTTCATTTACATTCTTTTTTTTTTAGACGGGTTTTTCCCTAATTACCTCAGGGAAAAAAACGGGAGGTTGGACAATTACCCGGGTGATTGGCCAACGATGACCTTTTGATCCACATTAATAGGGCCCTTTTAAAACCTTGTGGGAAAATCGAGGATTTCAAAAACAAACCCTTGTACACATTAAACCCGTTCCCTTGCCAATGGTGGAACGTGCAAATTAAAAGCTAAGAGGATTAATGGGTTTTGTATAGCATTTGTATTGGGCAAGGAATATTAGTAGAATAGGTTGTAGGTGGAGTAATGGAACATATATTATAGCAGAGAGATATAATTTGGGTTAAAAAACCATCCATTTATCCAGGCAAATTTTATACCCTTCACAAACAATTCCCTTTCCTCTCATGGTCATTTTCTTCCCAACTGACTTCTCCCCGTCTTAAGGAGTACTCGAACGAAAGCCCCCCAAAATTTAAGGGAAATGCCGCAAATGTTGTTCCAAAAGGAAGGAAATGATGATATGCTTAGTATTAAATGCGGGAAAAGATAGATGTTTAGAAGTGAAGATAGATAGAAGATGATGAATGATGGATAGTGGAAGATTGTTATGATAGATAAAGATAGATAGAAGATAGATAAGATAAAGATAGATAGTGAATAGAAGAAGATTTGATAGATTGATAGATAGATAGATAGAAAATAGATAATAGATAGATAGATGAAAAAGGATAGAAAAAGGATGGGAAGAAGAGAGATAGAGGATAATGGTGATAGATAAAGATAGATAGATAGATAGATAGTGATAGATAGTGATAGATAGATATTAGTTGTGGGTTTTTTTGGGTTTTGGTGGGAGTAATATTAAGACATTTAAATTTAAACTAGGGGAATTTTTATTTAATACAAAATATTGGAATTTTTAGAACTTAATATAAGTGGTAGTAGAAATATAGATAATAAAAATAAAGGGAGCATAATAGTAAATGAAAGTAGCAGCATATAAATGTAGATCAATAGTAAAATATAGTAGTTTAAGAGTGAAAATTATTTTGGCAGCAATGAAAATGTTGTTACAAAAAATAATTATTTATTATTTGTATGGTTAAACATTACTTTTTCCTTCCTTTTTTTGTCTTACAATGAACCTTTAAACTAACTCTCGCGCATTTTTCCCAATAATCACCCCCCCCAAAATGTATTCAAGGGACGTTTCCCCGGGGAACGTCCTTGGGGAAATTTAAAGAAAAGTAATAGAAATGGAAGTAGATAGATAGTTGTAAAAATGAAAAGAATAGAAAATAATAGAAATAGTAGGGAAGATAAAGTGAAAAATGGATGCGGATAAGAGAAGAGGATAGAGTAATGATGTGATCGAAGATAATAGATGAAATGTGATAAGGGTTAAATGATAAAATTGATGAAGCGATTAGAATAGATGATAGATAGATAATAGATAGATAGATAGATAGATAGTTAGAAGATGATAGTGTGAAAGATAAAATGATAGATAGATAAAGGATAAAAGATAGGTGTAGTGATGATAAATAGATGAAAAGATGGATGGAGAGATGGATAGAAGATAGAAAAGAAGAATGGAATGGGAAAGGATGTAAAAGATGATAAGATAGATAGTGTTAGATCGATAGATAGATAAAATAGATAGATTAGAATAGATAGATAGATAGATAGAAGTGATGAAAAAAAAATGGAAAAAATGATGGAAAAGGGGGGGATTAGAGGGGGCAAGTGATGGATAAAGTAGATGGATGAAGTGATAGATGATAGTTATGAAGATAGTTGTGTGGTGAATGGAAAAATAAGGGAAAAGGGGAGGGTAAAAGGGGAAGATAGAAGATTAGATGAGGGATAGATAGATTAGATAGAAATAATAGTATAGTATAATAGTAAATTTTGTTATATGTTAGTTTAATTTTTTTTTGTTAGTGTGTGTGTATTATTGGTGTATTGTGGAGGGTGTTAGGTGAAATTTGTTTTTAAATAAAGTAATATTAATTAATAGTGGTATAATTTATAGTGGTAGTTGTAATAGTAGTACTATAAGTAGTTGTGGTAGTAGAGGTAGTATTAGTAATAGCAACAGCAATAGCAATCAAACTAGTAGTACCAGTAGTCGTAGTTAGTGGGTTTTTCTCTTCTTATATCGAGGATAAAGGAATAAGCACTTATGTGCTTTTACACATCCAGTCCCCGTGTGTATGCTGATTGCAAATTCTGTCATCTGTTCCCACCGGCACATAATGGCCTACTCTTACGAAAAGTGGAACAGGATTTACCGTGTGCGCAAGAAGTTCTGCGTGCGTTCGCACACGGGGCCTCAGTTTATAGTCTCATCCCATGGAGTAGTAGTAGTAGTAGTAGTAGTAGTAGTACAAGTAGAAGTAGAAGTAGTCATCTAGTTCATCAGCAGAGGCAGATGTACACTCATTGCTGCCTTCACAACAAAACCATTACAACTATGACCATCATCATTGTCATTGCTATATTCATCCAGCCTTTCATACTTATTTCATTTCTTCTATTTTCGACAGGATGTATTCTTCAGAACTGTAATCATCTCTAGGGGGGGGGGGGGGGGGACGGGAGGGGTTGAACAGATTAGCCTAGTGGTTAGAACATTGGCTCGCAATCTGATGACCTGGGTTTGATTCCTACAGTTAACATCAGTGCCGACTCAACTATCCCCAAAAATCCTTCGAATGAGACTATAAACCGAGGTCCCGAGTGCGAACACACACAGAACCTCTTGCTCACACATTAAAACCCGTTCCGCTTTTTGGAAGTGTAGGCCATTGTGTGGGAACAGATGACAAACTTTACAAAACTGCATAAACACGGGGACTTACTTATCCCAACCCCCTCCCCACCTTCGCCCCATAGCAGTCGTATATACTGGTGGCAGAAGTAGTAGTAGTAGTAGTAGTAGTGGTTGTGGTTGTGGTGGAAGTATAGGTAAATAGCAGTGTAAAAGAAGTAGAAGTAATGGTCAGCGCCTGGCTTTATCAAGTTCTTGATTAAACATTGACGCTGGGGAACAGCAAAGTAGAGGTGTATGACAGTGGCTTTCCCACTATGGAATTCCCTTACAGCTTAGTCTTTGTGATTTGGGACCATGACTCTGAAGGGGCAAAAGCAAAGTCTAAGTCTGAGCCATGGGCTGGTCTTGGAACTCTCCCAAACCCTTTTGAGCCCTTGGCGAGAGAGTGGAGACTGTGGGCAAGCATCCAAAATCTAAAATTTGGCCCCAAAAATACAAGTGCGCAGCTGGGGAGCATCGCGGACACAAGGACACTTCAAAAAGAGATATAGAGAGGTAAGTCATTGAGAGAAACCTATAATCAGGGCAGATGGACTGTAAAAACCATAACTTTTATTATTGATGTCCATACAAATTTAACTTACCGAGAAGGAAGACTTCGAACAGAATTCGCCCGGACAGTTTTAAGGAAAATGCAGCAACTGGAAATGCTCAAAAGGGACACGAAGTCATATACTCATGCTAGGTTGCCAAAAAAGATAATATGGATGGATGGATGGATGGAAGGGGATAGATGTTGGAAGAAGAGGTTTATAGATAGATAAGATGCATTAAGGTGGGTAGGTTAGGCAGATAGGGAAGATGGAAGATTAATAGAAGTTAGTAGATAGATAGATAGTTGATAGGAGTAGGTTGAAGATAAACTTTTGGTGGTTGGGAGTTTTGAGCATTATGTTCAAAGACAAAGTAATACTTGCTGAAATTCCCATTGTACTGGAGGAATGTTAGTACTTGTGTTGTGGTATAGAAATATATTTAATTACAGCAGACGTTATCTGTATTTAGGAGTATGTTGGGGAACGCAGCAGTCATAGCAAGAAATAGTTTCATAGTAGAATAGCAGCAAAGTAAGTTAGTGCAATAGTAAATATGTAGTAGTAAAGCCATCACTTTTTAGCAGAGCAGATTATTTTTCTGCCTTCACAAACACCATTACAAAATATTCCACTCATGTCATGTTATAATCACTACATTTTTTACTTAATTCCTTTTTCTGTCATGTCAGGAGTATCTTCGTAACGGTAGACGTCTCCGCCCGGACAGTCCACAAGGGGAAATGCAGCAAATGCAATGCTCCAATATGGAAGCTGAAATGTCTCGATATTCGCATGTTCATTAAGGAGTATGATAGATAGATACGATAGAAAATAGATGTTGGGTGATGATAGTGAATGATGATAATGATAATAGTAGATCTAATATTAATATATAATAGTTGGTGGTATAGATAAAAAGGATGGGAGAGAGAAAAAGATTGATATAATAGTGAGATAGTGATATAGATGTATAGATAGATAGATAGATAGGATGATAATAGATAGATGAGGTAGAAGGGTAGAAGATAGTAGATAGATAGGGTAGATAGATGATAGAAAATAGATAGTAGGTAGTAGTAGTTAGATAGATGCTATTGTGTTGGGTGAGTGTTTTGGGTGTAAATAGCAAAGTAAATTTTGTAAATTTCTTTTTATAGGTAAGTTGTAATTGTTATACTTAAGTAGATTGTTTGGGAGGTAGAAAAGTTATTTTAATGAGCAAAGATAACTAAAGGTAGTTGTATTGTGACAAAGGAGTTTGTGTAGTATATTAGAATAGAAAGGCAAAAGAATAAAGAGTGTACATAGTAGTAGTAGTTGTGAGTTTCATCTTTTACCAGTACAAATGCTTCTGTGAAAATAACAGGAATTTACTTCGCAAATTCTGATTGTTCAGCACTATGCCTATTTATATCTGTCATGGCAGGAGTATGTGTAGTAAATTGTTAGGTCTCACATGGGAAATAGGGTAGTAGTAGAATGAAGTATGTAAGTATGAAGTGAAAGTAGTATATCGTATTGTACAAGTAGAATAGAATTGTTATGAAGAAGATGTAAAAATATTTGTTCAAAAAATTAAATTGAATAAAAGATTGATAATTCATCAGTTTTTAACTATTTTATTCTTCTTTTAAGGATGTTTTAGATGTAATATTCTGGTGGGGGGGGGGACGGAGGGTTGAAAGATTAGTAGTGGTAGAACATGGTGCAATCTGATAAGGTTTTATTCAATTAATAGTGGATAATTAAAATTTGAATAGATATTAAAGATCCGATCGAACAACGAATTGCTCAATTTAAAACCCGTTGTTTTGGGGTGTAGGCCATTGTTGAAAGATGAAAATTTAAAAATGATAAGATAGATGAATAACCCCCCCCCCCGTAGATTTGTATACGGTAGATAGATAGATAGGGTTGTGGTGTGGTGGTGGAGTATTTGTTAGTAGAATAAAAAAGTAAAGTATGTGCTGGGATTAAATTTGATTAAATGAGTAAAAAATGTTGTATAAGTTATATGGAATAAATTAGTTTAGATACTAATTCTACTAGGAGCTTTCTGAATTTTTGTGTAGTAGTGTTGTAGAACACTCCACGTGCTTTTATGATTGCAAGGGGGGGTAGTGGGGAATGGTTTTTGGAAAAAAAGCAATGGGGTTTGGAGGTTGTGGAAGGCAATAAGTAATTTGTAGTAGTAGTAGTAGTAGATGTAAGCCATCAATTTACGGCAGATGATTACTGCCTTCACAAACCTTACAACTTTCCCTCATCATTGTCATTGTTTATTCTACTATTTTCTTATTTCATTTTTTGTAGTCAGGGTGTATTTCGTAACGGTAGACATCTCCGCCAGACAGTAAAGGGAAATGCAGCAATGCAAATGCCAAATATGGACAGCTGAAATGTCTCGATTCGTAATTGTTTATTAAAGGGAGCAAAAATGATAAATATTTGATGGGATTATGGGTATGGATAGATTGTGATAGATAGATAGATAGATAGATAGATGGATAGATAGATAGATAGATAGATAGATATATAGATAGATAGAGATAGATAGGTAGATAGGTAGATAGATAAGCTTGTGTGGTTGGACGAGTTTTGAGCATATGTATCAAAGACAAAGTAAATACTTAGCTGAAATTTCTATTTGTACTGGTAGTTGTAATGTTAGTACTTAAGTAGTTGTGGTAGTAGAAATAGTATTAATAATAGTAGCAGCAGGAGCAGTTATACTAGAAGTAGTAGTAGTAGTAGAAGCAGCAGCAGCAGTAGCAGTAGTAGTAGCAGTAGTAAATGAAATAGCAGCAATAGTAAATGTAGTAGTAGCAATAGTAAATATAGTAGTAGTAGAAGCCATCACATTTTTTAGCAGAGGCAGATGTACTCTCGTTACTGCCTTCACAACAACACCATTACAACTATTACAATCATCATTTCATGTTAAATCATCTACACTTTTTTTCTTACTTCCTTTTCTTTGTCATTTTACAGGATGTAGTCTCGTAACGGTGACGCCGCCCGGACAGTCCTACAGGGGAAATGCAGGCAAATGCAAATTGCTCCCAAAAATGGAAAGCTGAAATGTCGTCGATATCGTGCTTGTTCATTCAAAGGCAAGATAAATGATAGATAGATAGATCGATAGAGAATAATAATAAGTTTGATTAAGATGTTAGATAGTAGTGTAAATTTAAAATAATAATAATACATCTAATATAATACATAATAATAGGTGAATGGATAATAGATGGAAAAATGGATTTGGAAGAGGAAAAGAGCGAAGATAGATAGATAGATAGATAGATAGATAGATAGATAGATAGATTGATAATGATAGATATATAGTGATTTATGATAGATAGATTAGAATAGTAGATAGATAGATCGATAGATAGATTTGATGTGATGGGTAGAATAGATAGATAGATAGATGTAGATAGATAGATAAAGATAGAAAAGATTTTTTAGTGATAGCGTAGTGTGATTTACTATGATGGAAAGGATGGTAAGAGGGGAAAAGCAGAAAACCCAAAATAATTAAAAATAATTTTAATAGGTATTAATTAGAACATAAATAGTTGAGATAGTAGATAAAGATAGAGTGTACTAGTAGTACATTTTGTGTGTTGTGTTTGTGGTTTGATTTATCGGTATGTGTGGGATGGGGTGAGGGTGGAATTTGTTCGTTGGAATAAAAGCCAATCATATTAAATTGAAAATATTAATTTAGTGGTTTAGGGTAATTGTTAGTACAAAATTGGGAGTAGAGGTAATATTGTAATAGCAAGCAAAAAATAATTTGTTAGTCAAATAGGAGTAGTGTGTGGGTTTTTTTCTTCTTTTATTATATCAGAAAAAGGGATAAGCACTTTTGTCGGTTTTACACCATTCCAGTCCCTTTGTATGTGCCTGAAATTCCCGTTCATCTGTTCCCACCGGACAAAATGGCTAACTCTTACGAAAAAGTTGGACAGGTTTACGTTGCCAAGGTTCCTTGCCGTGCGTTTGCCGGGGCCTCAGTTCATAGTCTCATCCCAGAGGAGTTTTAGTGTTAGAGTATAGTAGAGTAGAGGATACAAAGAATAGTAGTTAGTAGTAGTACAAATTTGAAAGTTAGTGTTGTAGTAGTACAAGTAGAAGTAGTACATTTTCATCAGCAGAGGAGAGTACACCCATTACTGCCTTCCAAAAAACCATTACAACTTGCCTCATCATTGTCATTGTTTTATTCATCCAGCTTTATATTATTTCATTTTCTTTATTTTTGACAGGATGTATTCTTCAGAACTGGGTATCATCTCTGGTGGGGGGGGGGGACGGGAGGGTTGAAACCAGATTAGGCTAGTGGTTGAATTGGCTCGCAATCTGTGACCTGGTTGATTCCTAAGTTAAAAATCATGCACTCATATCCCAAAAATTCGAAATGGGGGGAATACCGAAGTAGAGTGCGAACCACAAGATCTTGTCCAATTAAAACCGTTCGCTTTTTGAAGTGTGCATTGTGGGGAACAGATGAAAACTTTAAAAAATGATAAAAAGGGGTGACCATCCTCACCCCTTTACCCCCCCCCTCCTGCCATAGCAGTCGTATATATGGATCTACTATAGTAGTTAGTTGTGTTGTGGTTTGGTTGGGTAAATAGTAGTAGCAAGGGTAAATAATAAAGTAGAATAATGGCAGCGCCTGGGCTTTATAAGTTCTTGATTAAAATTTAGGTGGGGGAAACAGCAAAGTGAGAGGGTGTATGACCACGTGGCTTTCCCACTATGGAATTCCCTTTACAGTTAGTCTTTAGTGATTGTTATGACTCTCTGACTAGGAGCTTGACTCGCAAGTCTTATGTGTGAGCTTGGTGGTTGGCTTTGGAGAAAAACAATCTCCAACGTGAATTTCTTTGCCACTTGCCGGAGATTGGGATGTTTTGTGGGGAAGGATCTTCATAAAAAAGTTTTAAAAATTTAACAGCAGTGCATCTCTGCTGTTTAGGAGGTATGTCGGACAGAGGAAACATAAATTAGTAGTAAGTAGTAGTAGTTTAAATGTAGTAGTAGTAGTAGAATTAGTAGTAGAACCATTACTTATAGCAGAGGCAGATGTTTACTGCTTTTCAACAAGACCATTACAACTTTGCATATCATTGTCATTGTTATATCATTACATATTTATACTTAATTTCTTTTTTTTCTGTCATGTACAGATGTATTTTTTCGTAACGGTAGACTCTCGCCAGGACGTTGTCAAGGGGAAATGCAGCAAATCAAATGCCCAAATAAAGGACACTGAAATGTCTCGATTCGTCTTGTTCTTAAAAAAGCAAAAAACATGATAAATAATGGATGTGGTGAGGATGGGTAGGTGGGTAGTAGAAAGGGTAGAAATAATATAATAATATCATTTAAAAGGGGGATTTAGGGGATAATGATGGATGATGGGGGAAGAAGTGATGTAGATAGATAATAGATGATAGAAAAGATAGATAAATAGATCGATAATAGATAATTAGTAGAATAGAGGAAATAGTAGATAGATAGATAGATGATGATAGATAGGTAATGGATAAATGATGGAAAAAGGTTTGATAAAGGGGAAGATAGACAGATGGAAAAAAGATAGGATAGATAAAAGATAGATAGAAGATGATGATAAAGATAGTAGATGATAGTGTGAAGATAGATAAAATTCCTGTGTGTTAGTGTTGTGTTGTGTGTTTATTGCGTGATGGGGGATGGGGGTGGGGTGGGAATTTGTGCGTGTAATATAGCCAAAGTCATATTAAAATAATTGAAATATCATTTATAGGGGGTAGTTGAAATTGTAGTACTATAAGTAGTTCGGGTAGTGAGGTGTATTGTAATAGCAACAGAAAAAGAAATTTCAAACTATTTGTACCGTAGTATATTTGGGTTTTTTTTTTCTTTTTTTATTTTGAGGAAAAGGAAAAAAACACTTATGTGCTTTTACCTCCAGCCCCCGGGTATCTTTTGCAAATTTGTATCTTTTCCCCACCGGCAAAAAATGGCCTCTTTTACAAAAAGTGGAACAGGATTTCCCGTGTCGCAAAATTCTGCGTGCTTTCGCGCCTCATTTTTACAGTCTCATCCCAGGGTGTATAGAAGTAGTATTTTTAAAGTAGTATAGTATCAAGTAAAGTAGTCTCTAGTTCATCAGCAAGGCAGATGTCACTCATTGCTGCCTTCCAACAAAACCATTACAAAATGACCTCATCACTGTCTTGATATTCATCCCCCTTTCAACTTATTTCATTTTTCTTTTTTCAAAGGGATTATTTTCGAACTGTAATCATTCTGGGTGCGGGGGGAGTGGGGGGGGGGGGGGGGGTAGACGGGGGGGGGTTAACGATAGCCAAATTGGTTAGAAATTGGCCGCAATTGATCCGGGGTTTTTGTTTCCACAGTTAACTCATGCCGATAAAATTTCCCCAAAAACCTTCAAATTGGACTAAAAACCGAGGTCCCCGATGCGAACGCACACAAAACCTGTTGCTACACTTAAAACCCCTTCCCGCTTTTTGGAAGGTGGGCCCATTGGGGGGGAACGATGAAAAACTTTACAAAAACGAAATAAAAAAGGGGCCTGACCCATCCCCCCCCCTCACCCCCCCCCCCCCCTCCCCCCCTACATCGTTATAATGGTGGCAGTACTAGTAGTATTTAAAGTGGTTGTGGGGGGGTTGTGGTTGTGGTGGGAGAAAATTATTTAAAATATTATAAAGAAGAGAAGTATGCCGTCCGGCCTGGGCTTTATCACGTTCTTGATAAACCATTGACGCTGGGGGCAACAGCAAGTGAGGGGCGTATGACCAACCATGCTTCCCACTCAGGGAATTCCCCCTTTTCAGCTTAGTCTTTAGTGATCGACTATGACTCCCCTGATAGGGGCTTACTCGCACATTTTCCTTTGTGCTGCGCCTGGGAGGCTGGTTTGGGCCCTTTGGAGAACATCCCCAAACGGACTTTCCTTATCCACTTGGGCCCGAGGATTTTTGGGGGGGGATGTATGGGCAGGATCTCACTATAATAAAGTTTTTCCCCAATTTTCCCAAAACAGCAGCTCCTGCCTGCGTTTTGGAGGTTCGTCGGCCGACGGACAAACATACAAATTTAGAGTATATTTGTGTTTTGTAGTATAGTAGTGTATAGAAAAAGGGAGTAGTAGATTAGTGAGTAGTAGTAGTGTTTTGTGTAGTAGAAACTATTCTTCATCAGCAGAGGCAGATGATTACTGTTCAAAAGACCATTAAAATTTGCCATCATCATTTATTGTTTACCATCTAAAATTTTTATATTTTTTCCCTTTTTTTCGTATGAAAGGGATGTATTTTTTCGAACGGTGACATCTCCCCCCAGGACAGATGTAAAGGGGGAATGCAAAAATCAAATGCTAAAATATGGACAGCGAAATGTCATCGATATCGTTTGTTCATTAAAAAAGGTATCAAAAAACATAGATAGAATATGGATGGATGGTGGAGGAGGGGATGGGGGATAGGTGGTGAAGATGGATAGTAGATAGAGGATAAAAATAGCGGATATAGGTTGGAATTTTGGGCGGATGATAGTGGATAGTGGATAGTAGATAAAAAGATAGGGTGGTAGATAGGTGGGATAGATAGCTTGGTGGTTGGACGAGTTTTGAGCATATGTATCAAAGCAAAGTAAATACTTAGCTGAAATTTCTATTTGACGGGTGTTGTAAAAGTTTTTTATTTAAAGTAGTTGTGGTAGTAAATAAAAATAATAAAATAAAAATAATAATAAAATAATAAAAATTTAAAAAATAAAAATAATAATGTATGGAATTTTATATGCGCTGATCTTGAAAAGCAAAAAATAAAAGCGCTCGATTTTATTTCATACCACTTTAAGTCAGGGCGATTTCTTCCGTGAAATTCGGGCTGCTTCCCCGGGGAGAGGGGGGAGAACGCGTCGCCCTTAGCGCTGCCCCCCCTTTCACCCTTTTTTTTTGCAGCGTATTTGTTTCCTTCAGAGGGGCTTTTTTTAGATTTTGCCAGGGACAACTTCTTGTTGCCGTGGGGTTTTTTTACGGGGCGTAAATAATTCTTAACCCCGGGACCCGGTTTATCGTTTTCCCCAAAAGATTTGCGCCCAGACCCCCACTCATGGTCTAATGGATGGGGGAAAAAAATTCCCCGGCCAAACGGGTGGGAACCCCCGCCACTTCAAAACCCGGACTTTTGTTTCTAGAAGGCGCGTTACCTCAAACCCACCGATCCATTTGTGGTTTGTAAAAATAGTTTAAAAATATTTTGCAGCAGGACACAACTGAAGAGTAGTAGTGAAAGCACGCAGCGAAAAGCAGTAGTATAGCAGTAGCAAATGAAAGTAGCAGAATAGTAAATCTAGTAGTAGCAATAGTAAATATAGTAGTGGGAAAAAACCACACTTTTTTTTCGGGGGAGATGTACTCTCGTTACTCCTTCACAAAAACACCATTACAACTATTCCATTATAATTGTCTTTGTTAATAACCACTACAATTTTATATTACTTCCTTTTTTTGTCATTACAATGTGTTCTTCTTTAATGGTAGACTCCCCCCCAGGACGCCCTTAAAGGGGGAAATGCAGCAAATGCAAATGCCCCAAAAATTTGGGACAGCTGAATGTGTCGATCCCGTGCTTGTTTCAATCACAGGCAAGTGTTAGATGATAGGGAAGATAGAAAATAGATAATAGATAGATAGATAGTAATAGATGGGTGGATAGGGGATAGGTGGTAGGTACATACACTTTCCCAAAAATTACATACTACAGCTTTTTCTATTATACTCATTTAACTGTCCTTTTCCCCTTTAAGGGCCAAATTTCCCCCCCCTGCCGGCATTAACCTCAGTGTTGTGTATGGGGTGTGCGCGCGCGCGCGCGCGTGTTTTGGTGTGTGTGTGTGTCGCGCGCGTGCGCCCCCGCATGTGCATGGTGTATATATGAATTTATTAACTTGGTAATCATTGGGGTTTGCTTTAAAGGGGGGAAATTTATGCTTGATTTGTTTGGGGTTTTTTACAAATATATAGCGCTATAAATTTTCCCTTTATTATTTGTTATTATTTTTTTTAACTATTTAATAGACATGTAAGCTTTAGTGGAGGGGGAGTTTTTCGCAAGGTATCAAAGACAAAAGTCTTTAAAAACTGAAATTTTATTTGTCTGGTGTTGAAATTTAAACTATTATTTAGTTTTTGGGGTGGTAAAAAAAAGGTTGGTAATAGTAGAGCATTAGCACCAAAAAGTAGTATAGTAGTTTTTGTATAGTAGTGAACTAAAAGTAGAAAAAAGCGGGGAGAAAAAAAAGCGAGAGAGAGAGGGAGAGTTGGGGGGGGGGGAAAAATAGGGGTGACAGCAAGAAGTAGGAGAAATTTTTTTTAATTTTTTTATTCATTTTTTTGGGATAAGGAATAAGCACTCATGTGCTTTTCATCCGTCCCGTGTGTATGCAGTTCTGAAAATTTTGTAAGGGAAAGGAGGTTTTGGGTTTACACATCACCAAAAACAAACTAGATATCAAAATTGACAAATGCACCCACATCAAAATTTTTTTTTTTCAAAAAAAATTTTTATCAATAAACATATCAAGTTAGTCAAAGAAACTGATAAAAAAAACAGTTTAAAAAAACCCCCGCCAAACAAGCTCAATACAGCAATTAGAATTTAGGCTAAATCATTAAAACTCATCAATACTTTTCCAGGAGACTCATATTGTTTAAGAAGGAGAACAATATTGTACGTTTTTGACAACGTTAGAATTAAGCACCATAAAATGTATAAACCAAATTTATTTAAAAAAATTACATTTCATGTTTAAGAGGAATATAAAAAAAAAGACGGAGGGGGAGATAAATAGAAAAGGGGCAAAAAAGTACATCATCTAGAAAAATGGTATTAACAAAACACCCCCAAAACCTTTTCCCCCCTTAAGATACAGTTTAATCAAAAACAGAGAGAAAAGAGAGGCGACAGAGAGAGAGAAGAGAAAAAGACAGAGGGAAAGAGAGGTGCAAAGGGGTAAGGGTTTTGAGAAAACGTGTTGACCGTGATTAAAAAGAAAGACAGACAAGGGTGCCCAAAACAGTTCTTTGGTCGTGGGCCAGACGTAGATGGTTCGCTGTGCGCGAGCAGTATTGAAATCCCTTCCTAAAAGGCAGATTTTTGTCCAGTTGTCCAAAAACATAATGTTCAAAAAAACCATGTGCCGTTTCCTGGGTATGCGTGCACACACACATACACCCACACTCGCACACACACCCCCCACTCGCCGCAGAAATGCTGCATGCACACACAAATAAAAACACATACAATTGAATCACACACAAGTTGGGCACCGCGCGCACATACAAAACCCACACACCACACAAACCACACACCACACCACAAAACACGCACATGTGGATCCATGCACACGTGTTTTTTAAATTTGTAAATTCTAAATGCTTCACATCGTCCTTTTTCGTTTATGTGTGTCTGTCTGTGTCCTTAGTAGTTTCTAGTCTTTTTTTTTTAAAGAAATAAATTAAAATAAAATTATATAATTTTATAAATATATTTATATATATATAATTATAGTGCGTGTGTTGTTTTGCACGGCTGTTTTTGATATGGTTTGTTCTCAACCCCAACTTATCAAAATCCCCTCCTTCCAAAAGGCAAAAACCGATGTTTTCAGTGCCCTTTAAATTCGACACAACCTGGTTTTGCGGGTATTCCACCCGGGTGTCCCAAAGACGAGGAATACTATAAATTGGGGCCCAAAATAGTTTTTAAACTGGGGGGGCCATAGTTTTAAAACTGCAGTTTTCAAAACCAAATATTGGAAGAGAGTAGTGCCTGTGGGGGTTTCGTTCCCTCCTAACAACATCACTTCCGTGCCTTTTACGGAGTTTTAAACGGTAACATGGGGTAAAAAAATCTTAAATAAATTTTGTTTTGAGAGGTTTTTACCTCCATGCGACAACCCATTCAAAATGTAGTGTTTTAAAATTGGGGGAGACACCAGAAAATTTTTGAAAGGCTCTGTTTCTTTGTTGCGGTTGAAAATGTGTAATGCATTCCCTTCTTTCGAAACCTAATCACTCTGTTTGGCTGTAGTCAGAAACAGAATATATTCTTTGATATTTACTGTAATGGGGAGTTTGTTCAAAAAGAAAAATTTACAAGTGTTTTGATTTAGTTTTTTAGGGGGAGTTTTTTTGGGTTTTTAGTTGGGGTTTTTTGGGGGGGGTTTGTTTTTTTTTGAAACTTTTTTCGTAGTAAAAAGTTATCACTTAAATTGCAAGGTTTAAACACGTGGATTTAACATTCCCAGCGAAACAGATAGGAAAAAGCGAACAAAAGGGACAGTAGGACTAGATTCTGGCAGAATTCACTGGTGGTATTTCTTTTCATGAATCATAGAGCTTTTTTTTTGTTTTACTTTTCGCAATTAAGACAACCTAATCACGTTTTTTTTTGGGCTGTATTTTCCCTTTTGTTTTTAATTTTAAACTCTTCCATTGTTTTTCGTGTGGAATTTTTTGTTCCTTTTTTTATGTGTGTGGTATTTAAGTTCAAGATGTTGGTATTCTTTTGTAGTGGTGTGTTGTTTTATACTTTTACTGACTGTTTTTTGTTTGCGAGGACAGATTTAAGAATAGGTGTAGGCGGGAAAAAGCTTATCCTTGGCATGCAAAAGAAATTTGCTCTCGCTCTCTTTTCTCTTTCCTCTCTCCTCTCTTTTCCTCCTCTCTTTGGTCATTTTATTCCTTTAAGTAGACAGGTTTTTATAGGTGTAATTACAAAGATTTGGCAGTAATAAAAAAAGTGAAGTAGTGGGTCTTATACTAGCAGCAGCAAAAGAAAATTAAATTTAAATGGTGATGATGAAATTCGTTTCCCTTTCGTTTTACTTCCTTTTTTTCCCCTTTTTTCTTTTTTTTTTTTGTTGTTGTCTCCTTTTTCTTTCTTCTTTGATTTTCATTTTTTCTTCCTTTTTTTTGCCCCCAGGAAACCCCCCCTTCGGGGCCCTCGGGGGAAAGAACCCCCTTTGGGGGAAATAAAGAGGAGCCACCAACTCGTTTGTCACCGACCAAAAGTTTCTCTGGTTCCCACTCCCGGTTTTCAGAACAGTCCGAACATTTAAAAAGTTATCCAGGGAATGGAAACAAAAATATTAAAAGCTGAAAGCTATGTTGATAGCCAAAAAAAGAGGTCGTTTGAAATACAGACTTAAAACGATTAAGCGGAAAAAGGGGGACTTTGGGGGGTGTGTGCAAGAATAAAGCGCTCACACATAACAGGAGCACGTAGGTCCCAAAACATACGCAAATACGTGTAAAAGGGCCTGCACCATGACGACCAATTTACGGCCTAAAAACCCAAAATGAAAAAGAACTATGGGAGTAAAAACCCGTGGTACTTACAAAGTGAAATACTGGCAGGGACAGGGCCCTAAGCTGGGCAATTTAAAGAAGATCAAGTAGGGCCCCGGCACAAATGGGGCATATTTGAAAAAGATCAAGTATGGACACAGACAAATCTGGGCGCTATTTGAAAAAATCAAGATGGACACAGACGAAAAATCGGGCGCTACTTGAAAAAGATTTTGAAGAGATCAAGTAGGACACAGACGTAAATTGGGCACTACTTAAGAAGATCAAGTTTGCCCGAGAAATCTGGGCGCTACTTGAAGAAACAATTTAGGCACAGACAAAATCTGGGCGCTACTTGAAAAAAGATCAAGTATGGCACAGCGTAAATTGGGGTCGAAGAAACAATATGGACACAGACGTAAATTGGGCACTACTTGAAGAAGATAAATAGGACACAGAGAAAAGTCTGGGCACTACTTGAAGAAATAAGTAGGACCGACGTAAATCTGGGCCCTATTTGAAAAAGATCAAGTATGGGACACAGCGTAAAACTTACACAGAACCGCACATTTTACAGAAAACCCAGGTCGGCACAGACGTAAAACTTACACAGGCACGCACGTTTACAGAAAACCGGGTCGGACAAGACGTAAAACTTCACACGGACACGCACAGTTTACAAAAAAACCCGGGTCGGAAAAGACGAAAAACTTCCACGGGACACGCACATTTTTTACAGAAATCCGGTAGGGACACAGACGTAAAATTTCACACGGGACAGCACAGTTTAAGAAAATCCGGGAGGGCACAGACGTAAAACTTCACACGGAACGCACATTTTACAAAAATCCAGGTACGGACACAACGAAAAAACTTCACCAGGGCGAAATTTACAAAGATCCAGGTCTGGCCGCAGACGAAGAAGAATGAAGCATCACAGCTAGTCAATTGGTCGAAAGGTGAACCCAGCAAAACGAAGCCTATCATTACCTCTTACAGCATAGGCCAGGGTTTGGGTTTTGCATATTGCATGAAAGTAAAAAATTGTTTTTTTTGATTACTACTGATTTTTTTTTAATTCCCCTAAACTGTACGTTTTTTTAATAACTTTTCTTTCTTTTCTTCTTCTCTTCTTTTACCTTTTCCCGTTTTTTTGGTCTTGTTTTCTTTTTTTCTTTTCTTCTTTTCTTCTTCTTCTTCTTCTTCGTTGTTTCTTCTCTTCTTCTTTTTGATAGCATATCCTTATTGTTTTTATTTTATTTTCCCTTTCCTGCTACTATTTTCCCCATTTTTGTGCCTGTTACTGAAATATCGGAAAATTTCTTGAAGCAATATTGCAATAAATGTGGACCAATTTTGCTGGGGTGGCAGGAGTCGGTGTGAATGCTGTAGTTTGATGTCTCTGTGGTCACAGATGAAAAAGCTGCACACACGTATTTAAATGTATTTAAAAAAAAAAACCGATCAGTTTTCCCATTTTTTATCATCTTTTACATAGGCGTTTAATTCACGATTTAAAGCTTATATTCACTTTGTTGTTTTTTGGGTTTTTGCTGCTTTTGTTAACCCATGGTGAGATTCTGCGTATGCAACCCTTTTTGCCCCCCTATGAAAGGTATCCGCTTTTGACTTTGGGGGGCGTATCGGGGTATGTTCGTTTTCTTAACCCCGGGGGATTTACGGGATCTTTAACGTGCACAGTTGTCTTCTGCTTGTGATTACACAAAGGGAATTAAAGCACTGGAGGTCCTGAAAAATTTATGTTGACCTAAGAGATCTAAAATACCCCACCCCTTTATTTTACCGTTTGCAAAATCAAAACCACGACTTATGGGCCCTTGGGGGTTGAAGCGAATGGTTTAACCGGTTTTGGGAATAAAGAAATTTTTAATATTGTCGTCAAAAAAATGCAGTTTTGTGTGTGCCAAAAAGTCTTTCTTTTTTTTTAGATATCAATCAGTAAAGCAAAAAATGTGTTGGGAAAACCTGGTGGCTTTGCTGTGAGAATCAAATAGAAAACAAAAACCCCAACAAGATTTTAAAATGCATTGGAAAAACCTGCTTATAATAAAAAGACGAAAGCGGCCAAAATCCAATTGACAGTGTATATGCACAAGCTCAAAGACAGATTTGGGATTCCTATTGTGTCAAAACGCGGGGTTTTGTACTAACTAAAAGCTTTTTAAAAAAAAATGAAAAAACAACAGCAATAAAAATGGATAAATGCCCCTGGAATGAAAATCATGCCCCTCATTGAAAGTTCCTGTTTCTGAAAACCCTGCACTAATTATTCAAAAAAATTTTTCTCGGATCTTTCTACTATTTTAGGGTGGCTCGGCCACTCTTATGGTTTTAAACTGTTTTTTGTTGTCCTGAAAGCCTGTTTAAAATCAGTTTTGTGGGCTTCACTTTTAACCAAAAAACCAAAAATGAAATTTTGCAACTGCAAAAAACGTAATTTCTTTCACTCAAGGGTCTTCATAAGGGTGTTGTTGTTTTTTTTGTGTGCCCCCAACTGTGGGATTGTCTCGATGAGAAGGTGGATCGCTATCAGAACAGCAGCACCAAAAGCCGAAAGTCTATCCTCTTTTCTAGTCCGTTTAATCTGTAAGAATGTTGCAGGTGCATAGAGAAGATATCTCCCGACCTATTAAAAAGTATTCTCAAGAACTCAGATTGTCAGTATTATCATATTTACATCAAAGTAACTAATACCGGTAATATCAACACCCTCTTCTTCAGTGACGTCTTTCACTCACAAATAATTATATCAGTTGTTAATTGTGTCTTCTTTTTTTTTCAATTAAACGCTAACGCTCTCCAACTCGAAACTTGCCCCCAAAAATCTGTTGATAAACAAAATACAAGAGAACTCTTTGCTTGTACAAGGCCTATTACCTGGCCACTCGGTTTTTTACAAGCTTGGCCATTGTCGTCCTCCCAACAGCTCTGTCAATCTAAAGCACGTTGTGAATAATGATTCCCTCATTTGCGATTATTCAGTCTTTTTTTAGACAAAACCCGGGGTTGGTATCTGTTTTAAAAAGATATTCTGCTATTTTTAAATTTCCCTTTTACAATGTTTTTTTTTAATTATGAAACGTTCATGTTCTCTTAGGATTTTTTTCATTTCTTCTGTTTCCTTACAGACTGATCCTCCCCCCCACCTAGCACACGCACCGCGCACACACACACCTCACTCACACACATCATACACCCCCCCACTCACACCCACACTCCTCCATCACACTCACCACACCCTCAACACTCACTCCTTTTTCTCACACACATTCACCCCCTCACATTCCACACACACACACACACTCAACACTCACTTCTCTCTCACAAAACACACCACACTCTCTCCCTCACGCACACACCACATCACCAATTTTACTCACCCCACACATCTTCTCTCACACACACACCCTTCACACACACCATTCACACACACCACCCCTTTCTCTCTTCTCACACACCACAATTCACAACACACACACACCCACACTCATCACACACTCTTTCTCACACACACACTCTTCTCTCTCCTCTCTCTCTCTCTCTCTCTCTCTTCTCTTTTCTCTTCTCTTCTCTCTCCACCACCACCACACACACCACGCACGCAACACCACACATCATCAACACACTCTCTCTTCACACACAACACACATTCACCACACTCTTTCTCACAAACACACTCTCTCTCTCTCTCTCCTCTCCTCCTCTCTCTCTTCAACACACACACACAGCACGCACCACACCACACAACCATCACCACCCTCTCTTCAACCACCCCATTTCCCACCACACACACACACTTCCTCTTCTCTCAACCACAACCCCACACACGCCGAACAAACAGCACGCCACACACCACACATCATCACATCACTCTTCTCTCTCGCACACACACAAACAACCACATTCACACACACCACACATCACTAAAAATCTTTTCACACACACCAAAACACACCTCTCTCTCTCACTCACACCCACACCACCCACACACACTCACCACAACACACACTCTCTCTCTCTCACCCACACACCACTTCACACACCACACACACACCCCCCACCAAAACACCCACAGACTGGGACAGGACGCCCTTGGGGTCCCATTGATCTGACCCTTGGGGTTGGGGAAGGGAAGAACTGTTCAAACTGATGCACCCGGAACTGGGTTAACGAACAAAAAAAGCTACCACCACACGAAGCAGCATAACACACCAAAACCCACCCCCCACCACCACCCCCCACCTCACTACCATCACACCAAGCAGCACTAACACACACACACACCCGAAATACCCCACCCCCACCCCCACCTCTACCACCACAAAGCAAGCAGCACGAAACACACACCACAACACACACACCACACCACCACCACCACCACCACCCCCCACCACCACCCCCACCATCCAAGCAGCCGAACACACACACACAACACACACACCACACAACCCCCTACCACCCCCCACCCCATCACCCCACCAACAAGCACGAACACACACCACACGCAATATTTTGGTCTGATGATTTAAAAACCCAAACTTGAACTCTTTCTAGTAATAAAAGAACAAAAAACAAAAAAAATTTACATCCTAAGGAGGAGACAGAGACGAGAACTCGAATCAAAAAATTTATTTACAAAAGTTTTTGTATACCCACAAATCCCAATAAAAAACAGTTTTAAAAAAAGTGACTTTTTGAAACCGTAAATTTTCTTTTTTCTAAAGGGTTTTCACAAATATAAAGCAAAAGGCTGCGCACAATCTCGGGGGACAATGCATGAGTAGAAGAATCTAAATAAATTAGGGTCTACTTACTTTACCGGAAGGTAATTCTGTCTTACATCTTTAATACTGACAGAAACACAAGTGAACTTCATTTCCCCTGTTTGCTTACTAATGGGGTACAACCCAAAGGGCATCATCTCATGTTCTTTTATCTAATTATGTACATTTATGCTGATACACCAAATTTAAACTTAGATAAATTCTTTTAAAAGTATGTCCTATCAAGTTTAGATAAGGTTTGAATCGTGTGAAACCCATAAAATTGTTGTCATTTTAAAATCTTTCAGTTTTGTACATGACCCCTCCACTGCTGCCCAAAGGCAGTAAATCAGTCTTTGCCCGAAAACGTGAAAACTCTCTCAAATTTCGAGACCCTTTATTGAGCCAAACAAAGCCAAGTTCACATAAACAGGGACGTATTGGAAGCCCAGGTGCTTTTTCCCCTTTCATCTAGATCATAAAACTCTTTTTAGACTTTAAAAAGGAACCTCACTATCCCTTTTGCAGACTTAATCCAATATCTAAAGTCTTCAGCAGCATTAACAGGGAGAGCAAGAGAGAGAGAGAGAGGAGAGAGAAGAAGAGGGGAAGAGAGAGAGAGAGAGGAAGAAGGGGAGAGGGGAGAGAGAGGAGAGAGAGGAGAGAAGAAGAGAGAAAAGGGAATCATATTTAAAATCAATTTAACTCCATTTATTATTGAAATACTTCGTAGCCAGTGGGGTTTTGGGGTTTTTTTTTGCCAGACCCCTCCCTATGAAACGGTGAAAAACCCCCACTAAATGAGAGATTTTTTATTAGAAAATGTTGTTTGGGTTTTTTTCGCTAGTATTCGAGGTCCCAAGATAGATTTGCGTCTGTTCTGTTTTTTTTCCCATGAAGGTAGCCCCATTCCGTCTCGGGGGTATATCATATTATTTTAGTGGTATATTAATATTAATAAATTTATTGATTATTTTTTATCATCTATTATTATCTATCTATGCGGGTTGGGCGTTACCCCATCATTCCCCATTAATCTATTATCTATCATCTTATTATATTATCTATTATCTAATATTATCTATCTATCTGTCTGTCTGTTGTCTGTCTACCTTTTTATTTCCACCTATCTATATTACCACCCACCTACCTACCTTCTATCTATTACCCATCTATCTATCTATCTTTCTGTCTGTCTGTCCCTGTTACCTATTATTTCCACCCTTTTATTAAATTTCCCACCTACCCATCTATCTATCTTCATCTTCTACCTACCCACCTATCTATCTATCTATCTATCTTCATTATCTGTCAGTCGGTCTGTCTGTCGGGCTGTCTGTCTACCACCTACCTACCTATCCTCTCTCTATCTTCTATCACTATTATCTTTAAAAAAAAAAAACACATTATGCTTATTTCATTCTCCCCGAAATATTAAAGTAATACATCTATCGTTTTACTTATCTTCGATTTCGATTATCGATCTATCTATTATCTTTATTATCACTATTTATCTTCTATCTATTATCCCTCTATTTTCTACTTCTAACTATCTTCACTTATCTATCTATCTTCTGTTTTCTATATTATCCATCCATTATTTATTTAAACTATCTATCGTCTGTCTTCTGTCGTTCCACATCTTCCCCTATCTATTATCCCTCCCACCTACTATCTACTCTATTACTACTACCTCCTATTACTATCTATCTACATCTATCTATCTGCGCGTCGCTGTCTGTCTGTCTGTTGTCTACCTACCTACCTCCTATCTCCTTCTATCTCTCTATCCTCTTCTTCTATCTATTATCCCATCTTCTATTTTTAAAAAAAAAATTAGTGCTTATTCCCCCCTCGAAAAAATTTATAAATCTATCTATCGATCTACGATCTTCGATCTATCTTCGATCTATCGACTATTATCTTCTTTTCCATTCTATTTTCTATTATTATCTATCCATTATTTATTATTTCTTCTTTAACTATATCTATCTGTTATAAAACTATCTATCCCCTCCATTAATTTTTTTATCTATCTACTATCTTGGTCTGTCCCTTCACTACCATCTTTTACCCATTATCTATCTATCTACCTTTTCCTTCTATCTATTACCTCCTATCTATCTATTTCTATCATCATCTATAAATTAGCCGGTGGTTTTTGTGGGGGGGGAGAGAGACAGGAGAGAGACGGATGGACAGAGAGACAGCAGAAGAAGAGAGGCAGAGACGACAGACGACAGAAGGAGCGAAAGAGCGACTGTGAATTTCTCAAAACTTGTTTGTAGTGCCCAAATTGATAGAGGGGGGGCTTCTTCCCCTGGTTGGCCCAGTGAACCTGCACCACCATTTTTACATGAGGGGGGACGGGGTAGCCTAGTGGTTTTTAAAATTGCGCTGCATTACGACCCCGGGTTTGATTCCCGTTCAAGGGGGTATTTTCCCCCGGGGTTAACATCGGCGGCTCCCCCCTCCCCCAAAAATCCGGATGAGCTATAAACCCAGGCCCCCCGTTGGAAGCACGCAGAAAATCTTGCGCACAAAAGTTAAAACCGTTCCTTTTCGTTAAAAAGGTAAAGGCCTTGTGTGCCCCGGGGGGAAAAATGACAGAAAAAGACAAAACCCATACAGCGGGGACGGATGTAAAAAAAACCCATAAGTGCTTATTCCATGTCCCCTATATAAAAGAAAAAAAAAAAAAAATAAAACATAAAATAATGAAAAAAGAACCCAACTTTCAGCTGCTCCTCCTCCCCCCCCCCCCCCCTTTTCCCCCCCCCCCCCCCCCCCCCCCCCCCCCCCCCCCCCCCCCCCCCCCCCCCCCCCCCCCCCCCCCCCCCCCCCCCCTCTCATTCCACCAAAACCTCTTTTTTGCCCCCAAAAAACCCCCTTTCCCCCCCCCTGCCTTTTTCCCTTTTTCATTTCCTATTTTTTCCTTTTGTGTTCGATTTCCAGGAAACCTTTATTTGAAGTAGTTGGCATTTGCCAAGTTTTTGGATTTTAAAATATGAAAATTTTTTTTGTTGGGGGTGGGTTTTGTTTTTTTGTTATTTTGTGTGTGTGTGTGTGCAAGCTTGTGATAATAATTAAGGTATGATAACAATTAATGCATTCGGTTGAATATAGTTATTGGAGATGCCTTTTCCCCTTTCGGTTTTTCATTATTTTCTTGGTGCAAAAAGTATATTGTTTAAATTGTGTTCATACTGTGCTCCTTGCCAAAACGACTGAATTGTTAATGGAAATAAATTACTTTCAGTGTTCAGTGTTCAGTGTCTCTGTCTCTGTAGGTCTCTCTCTCCCCCTCTCTCTCTCTCCCCAGTCTTCTGTGGTGATGATTTGTGGTTGCTAACAAGTATTGGTGTTCCACTCTGTCCCTACCTGCCTTTTTTCCCCTCTTGTTTCTCGGCACCGTCTTTCAGTTATATCTGACCACATAATTATCTCAAGAGAGAAAACAAAAAGACTTCCAGAGCTGTGATCAAAAGACGAAAATAAACCTAGATTTTTTTTTATATTCCTTTCCCTGAAATTGCTGAAGGGGTCCCCTTTTTCTCTCCCTCCGCCCGCCCCTAAATGCTCCTCTTCTCTGTCTCCACCCCTACATCCCACCCCTTCCCCTCTGTCTGTTCACTTGCCAATCTTTCTCATTACCAGAGGAGGAGGCAGGCTTCTGTATCCAGACTGACTGACTGACTACACACACTATCTTTCCCGCTTCTTTTCTCTTCTCTGGCCGCACCTGCAGCCCTGCCCCCCCCCCCCCCTCCCCCCCCCCCACCACACACACACACACACACCCCACCTTTTTAAAAATTATTCTTTATATGGAAGATAATGGAATAAGCACTTATGTACTTTTTTTTTACAACCAGTCCTCGTGTGTATGCGGTTTTGTCAATTCTGTCATTTGTTCCCACCGGCACACAATGGCCTTACTCTTACGAACAGGATTTTAACGTGTGCGCAAGATGTCCTGCGTGCGTTCGCACACGTGGCCTCGGTTTATAGTCTCATCCGGAGGGCATTTGGTTCCTTGGGTTTGTTCGTTCGTTTGTTTGCTTGCTTTCCTGTACGATAAGGATTTCTTGCTTGCTTAGTATATGTTGGGATTTTTGTGTTTGGATATGACTTTTTATTCCCATCCCCCCCCCCTATTTTTTAAGTATTTCTATCTATCTGTCCCGTAGTCTGACGACCGTGGGGGCACCCTCAAAGACTCAACAACCAGTTCCCTCCATTCCTCTCTGTGTTCTGCCTTTCTCAGGGTTTTGTTGAGTTCTAGGCCTGTCCATTCGCTGATGTTATCCTCCCAGCTCTTCCTTGGTCTGCCTCTTCTTCTTCCTCCTTGGACAGTGCCTTGTAAAATTGTCTTTGCAAGTCCTTTGGATCTTGTGACATGCCCATACCATTTAAGTTTACGCTTTTTCACGATCGTTAGAAGGTTCTCATAGGGTCCAATGGTTTGCTGGATTCTGTTATGCACGCTTTCGTTGCTTATGTGGTCTTTGTAGGAGATGCCAAGGAGTCTCCGAAAGCATCTAATCTCTACCGCCTGTACTCTTCTCTCCAAATCTGCAGTCAGGGTCCATGATTCACAGGCATACAGAAATATGGATATGACAAGGGAGCGCATTAGTCTGATCTTGGAGATAAGTGAGATATTTTTAACTCTCCAGATGGTGTTTAGTTTTAACAGTGCTGTTATTGTCTGTGCAGTCCTGCATACTACTTCTGGCTTGGATCCCTGGTCTGATACAATGGCTCCCAGGTACTTGAAGCTTTGAACTGTTTCCAGCTTCTGGTCATTAACCCTGATATCAGTGCTAATGCCGTTGGTGTTATTAGTCATCAGTTTGGTCTTCTCTGCACTGATTTCCATGCCGTATGTTTTGGAGGCCTTATTCAGGTGTTCTGCTCAGTATTTAATAAGTGGTAAAGAATGCGAGGGGGGGGGAGAGCTCTTTCAGTCTAAATGGCGTCCCCACCTTTTCGAATTTTGTGTGTGCTAAAAGTATCCTATCTATCATTGTCTTGATTTATGCCTTTCCTTGCCGTTGTGTCATCTCTCTTTCTTCTTTTCTGCCTTCCTACTCCATCCATTCTGCCTTTTTTCTCAAGCAAAAATTTTCAAATAATCTTGTTTTCATTATACAACTTTTTTTTCCCTCTTATTTTTTTTCTGTTCTAGCCTCTAGGTAGTGATATTGAAACAATGGGATTTTTTTTTATATCTTATTCTTTTATATCGAGGATATGGAATAAGCACTTATGTGCTTTTTTATATTTTACATCCACTCCCCGTGTGTATGCGGTTTTGTCAATTCTGTCATTTGTTCCCACCGGCACACAATGGCCTTACTCTTACGAAAAGCGGAACAGGATTTTAACGTGTGTGCAAGATGTTCTGCGTGCGTTCGCACACGGGGCCTCGGTTTATAGTCTCATCCGAAGGACTTTTGGGGAGAGTGGAGTCAGTCTGCACTGATGTTAACTCCAGGGGAAAATATCCCCTTGAACGGGAATGGAACCCGGGTCGTCAGATTGCGAGCGCAATGTTCTAACCACTAGGCTATCCCGTCCCCCTTGGCAGGATTGGCAGAGATGTCCATTCTGCAATGTCATTTGACGATATGGTATTTGTTGTGTATAGTTTTTGGGGGGGTACTTTTAAGTGTTTACTATAATTTTGTATGCTTTTATTGGTTTTTGGTAACCTAGGGATGGTAAATTAAGCGGAATGGCTGGCGCTCTTGGCATAGCCTGGTTTTTTTTTTATTAACCTTAGGAATGGAATGATTTAGGTATTGTGTCATTTCTAGTTGTTTTTTTCTCCCAGATGGACAGTGTTGGATATTTGAAGGTATTAGAAGGTGTGTGTGTGTGTGTGTGTGTGTGTGTGTGTGTGTGTGTGTGTGTGTGTGTGTGTTGTGTGTGTGTGAGAGTGTGTGCGCGCGCTGCCTGCGTGCGTGTTTTTGTATGCGCGAGCGTACGTGTGTGTGAGCATCAAATTGATATATGTTAATCGTAATAATTTGTAAAAGGTTGCATGTGTGTAAATGATTTGAATACAAGCGGTTCGATTTGTTTGCTTTACAAGATTCAGCACTATATGAAGACTATACATTATTATTATTATGATAATAATAATTATTATTGTTGTTATTATTATTTTTATTGTTATTATTATTGTTATATTGTTATTATTATTATTATTATTATTATTATTATTATTATTATTATTATTATTATTATTATTATCAGTTGTTGGTGTTGAACTTGAAGTCACTGTTACTGGAGACGCTGAAACTGATTTTAATGAAAAACAGCTAAACACATCGCTTTCTGACAACACGCATGGAAACATGATCCATTGTACTTGAACTACCCGTGAGGAGGTTTACCTATGACCCCCCAAATACGCAACCCTCCAATGACAAAAATCTTGTAAAAATAACGGTCACATCCGGGGCATGCTGGAAGAGCGAGGAGTGCTGTGGAGGGGGGCAGGGGGAGAAAGTGAGAAGGCTTTTGAAGACCAGTTAGCGAGCTGATAAAGGGCAGATAACTTTCTGGTGATGATGGGCAATAACTCTCTTGCCCAGGTCTCAGTAACGAGAAGAGTCAACCCCCATGGCTGCAATCTTTAGGGAAGGAGATAAGGAAGGGGTTCATGTCTTTGAAGAGTTGTCTTTTCAGGATGAGAGTCACTTCCGTTTCCTGTATTTGGCCATATTTATGAGTCTTCTGCTTCCTGTACGCTAGTTTACCCATTTTTTATTGTTTATCAGGACAGTCAGCCGATGTGTTTATTTGGTGTTACTTGTACAGACTGTATATTGATTATAAATCTTAACTTGAAGAAAGACTTCCAGATTTCAAACTTCACGCCACAATGTAAAAGCAAACTGGTCTTAAGGAATGGGTGCATGACAAAGCGTTGTAAACATAATGATTACTACCAGCATATGATGAAAGTTAATGTGGCATACTGATGTTTGGAATGTTTCACTTTTTCTGCATAAAGCATTAAAGTTTCGAGATCTTGTAAAGTCAGGGCTGATTGATTTTTCAATTTGTCTGTTAACTGTGAATGATGCATTGATTATTTTCCTTTCATAGAGGGTTATTGTATTTCTTTTTCTTGCACCAACCCCTTCATGAAGGGGGGTGGCCTAAACATGAATAAATTACCCGAATCTCTCTCTCTCTCTCTTGTCTGCAGCCTTGCTTTATATTTGTGTAAAGCCTTTAGAATAAGAGATATACTCGCTTCTTGAATCATATTTTTTGGGAACTGATTTTTCTTGTGGTGGATGTGGGTACACAATAACATTTTGGTTTTTTGTGTTACTTATTTTTCTCACTAAAATACTAAGCAGTTTGGCAACCCCCCTTCATGTATGGGCCAATGGCCTTTTTGTGAATAAATCTTTCGAGTTCGAGTTCGAGTTCTCTTGCTCTCTCTTGCTCTCTCTTTTGTTTTGTTTTGTCATATTATAATACTTAAATCTAAAGTACATTCTTCTCTCTGCATATAGCCAATTGTGTGGGTGTGTGTGTGTGTGTGGTGTGTGTGGTGTGTGTGTGTGTGGTGTGTGTGTGTGTGTGTGTGTGTATGGTGGTGTATTGTGTTTCGTTATGACATTTTCCCTTAATGTGTATGCGTTTACCATAACAGCAGGTGTGTATGTGTGGGAAGGGGGGGGGGGGGGGCGGAGGGGGGCGCGCGCGCACATACGCGTGTATGTAATTCGTTATACCGTTAACTTCCCTTAATCGTGTGTGCTCGGACCATAACATCATACTTTGAAAGAAGGATACAGGCAATGGAGATGAGGTGCTTTTGCAAACTTTTTGGTATCTTACACAAAGACCACATAACTAACCAGGAAGAAAAGAACCAGAATTGGTAACGTCATCTGACCATATGAATAATTCCTGACTTAAGTGAAAAAACGCAAACTGAAGTGGTAAGGGAACGTCACACGAACATCTGGACTGGCAAAGACTGTCCTACAGGGAACAGTACAAGGAGGGAGACGAAGAAGAGGCAGACAGAGAAAACGATGGGAAGACAACATGGACTGGCCTTGAGTGGATTGACTTGTTACAAAAAGTTGATAATGGCGTAGAGTGGAGGAAGCTGGTTGCAAAATCTTCAGTGGTGCCCAAACGGTCTACCAGACTATGGGGTATTTGAGAGGTAAAGATGAAGACCTAGGGTATGCGAAATTTCCTTTTTCTTTTGAATTTACGACATGAATTGTTCCTGCAAAGTTTATTTTTGTAACTGCTTTTTCCCCCAAAAGATAAATATTAGTTGAAGTTTCATCTTCACTCTTTGTTATTTCAATGGGGTTTTTTT
>CM054136.1:83535350-83547850 GCA_028751875.1 Rapana venosa | reverse complement strand
GAGATCCATGGGCGCCGCCCTCAATATGCTGCTCTCTCTCTCTCTCTCTCTCTCTCTCTCTCTCTCTCCCCTATTGATGTTTTTTTCTGTGTTATTTGGGGGTGTTGGTTTTTGTTTTGTTTTGGGTTGTTTTTGGGGTTGTTGATTTTTTGGTTGTTTTTTTTTTTTGGGGGGGGGGGTCAAAGAATAAAATCAAAATCAATTTTTTTATTTATTGTTGTTACTTTCCAGAAAGTAACCATACGATATAATAACCGATGCTGCAAGTACTCTCCCCCCCCCCCCCCCCCCCCTCCCCCCCTCTCTCCTCTCGCTCTCCTATCGATGCAATGTTGTCAAAGAAGTAACCATGGAGTAAAGGATGTAGAGAGATAATATCCGGCATCTTCTCTTTTTTTCGGGTTTTTTTTTTTGTGTGGGTTTTTTTTGGGGGGTTCTCTTTCTTGACATTGTGCAGCTGTCGTTTGATTTTTTCTGCTTTGTGCGTTTGTTTATTTATTTTTTATTTATTGGTTTATTTATTTACTATTTTATTTATCTAGTTAACTAGTTGTCTATTTATCAATTTATTAACACTTGTCTGCTGGTTGCTTGGTTCGTTTTGGTTTTTTGGTTTCTGCTTTGTTTGGATGAATGGATATATTTTGATAGATGTTGGCATTAATCTAGTCGTTTTGTTTTGGGTTTGGGTTTTTTCGCACGCGCGCGCGCACACACATACATACACACACACACACAGAGGCACGCACACACACACACACGCACACACTCACACACAGACACACACACACGCACACACACGCACACGCACACACGCACACCTCTCTCTCTCCCCTCTCTCTCTCTCTCTCTCTCTCCCCTCTCCCCCCCCTTCTCTCTCTCTCTCCTCTCTCCTCGCCCGCCTTCATCACCATCACCTGTTTGCCCTTACAACCCACCTCTCTTTTTCTTCCTGTAGTTTCTTGCTTCTTCAACCTTACACACATCGCACGCTGAAACTTCTCCCACCCCACCCCACACCCCCACCCCACCCACCCCACCCCTTACCTCCCACTCACCTCTCTCACCTCTCCCTCTCTCTTCTCTCTCTCTCCTCTCTCTCTCTCTCTCTCTTCTATTCTTAGTTCCAGAGCAAAAGAGAACAAAGGGGAGAGGGATGGGGGGGGTTGAAGGGGGGGGGGTTTTGTTTTTTGTTGTTGTTGTTTTTTTTGGCGGGGGGGGGGGGGGGGGGTTGGGGGGGAGGATTCCAAGGCTTGAGCACCGAGATTGACCTATGGTAAAATGTTATGTGGCGATGGGGAATGGGGGGGGGGGGGGGTGTTGTTGTTGTTTTTTTTGGGGGGGTGTTTTGATTTTTTATTTGTTTGGTTTGTTTGGAGTTTTGCTGTTGTTGGTTTGTTTTGGTTTTGGTTTTTTTTTGGTGGGTTTTTTTGGGGGGTGGTAGTATTTTGATTATTTTAGGGTTGTCTTTTTTGGTTTGTTTGGCCGGTTTGCTTTTTTTTTTTTTGGGGGGGGGGGGGTGGGGGGGGTGCCATCTCAACAAGTTTTAACTTGATTGAGCCAACTCTCGTCATAGCTTTGTGAAGACGATTTGTTCTTCTTCTTATTATTGTTGTTTCTGGTTTCATTTGGATTTGCGGGGTTTTTGATGGAGGGTTGTTGTTGCTGTTGTTGTTTTTGTTGTTTTTGGTTTGGTTTGGATTTGTTTTTTTAATGAGGGTTGTTGTTTTTGTTGTTTTTGATTTGGTTTGGATTTGTTTTTTAATGGAGGGTTGTTGTTGTTGTTGTTTTTCGGTTTGGTTTGGATTTGGGTATTTTAATGGAGGGTTGTTGTTGTTGCTGTTGTTGTTGTTGTTTTTGGTTTGGTTTGGATTTGTTTTTTAATGGAAGGGGGGTGTTGTTGTTGTTGCTGTTGTTGTTGTTGGTTTTTTTCCTGTTCCTTGGCTAGAAGAGCCCCTAGGTTCACCAAAATTGATATGTGTGTGTGTGTGTGTATGTGTGTTGTGTGTGTGTGTGTGTGTGTGTGTGTGTGTGGTGTGTGTTGTGTGTGTGTTTTATGTGTGTGTGTGTGTGTGTGTGCCCAAGTGCGCCAGTAAGAAAGACTGGAAAAGCAGATAGAATGTGTGTGTTTGCGCGTGCGCGCGCCTGCCTGCGTAAGTGCGCTTGTGTGTTGTGTGTATGGTGTGTGTTTTGTGCGCGAGCAGGGTGCGTGCATGCGCATGAATGTATATGTGTGTGTGTTTGCCCACGCGCGCATGAATGATGTGTGTGTGTGTTTGCCACGCGCGCATGAATGTATTGTGTGTTGTGTTTGCCCACGCGCGCATGAATGTATGTATGTTTGTGTTTGCCCACGCGCGCATATGAATGTTAGTGTGTGTTTGCCACGCGCGCATGAATAAGCGTGACTGCGTGTCATGTTTCAACCAAAACGATCCGGCTTTGGCCACAAGTCCCTTCTATTCTTTTCTGTAATAACAACATCAACAACAGCAACAATAAGCGAAAACGAAGTCGCACTTTCCCTTTTGGCTGGAAACTTAATCTACACAGGAAGATATCACCACCCCCCCACCCCCCCCCCCCCCCCCCCACCCCCCCCCCCCCCCCCCCCCCCCCTACTACCTCCTCCCCCTGCCCCCTCTTTCTCGCAAACTTTCTTGACTCTCCTCTTGCTTCCAACAGTCTGACCGAGATTGAGAACAGGGACAGATGCTTAACTTTGCCATCTCTCTCTCTCGCTGTCTCTGTCTCTGTCTCTCTCTATGTCTCTGTCTCTGTCTGTCTCGGTCTTGGTCTCGCTCTCTGTCGCTGTCTCGGTATCTGTGTCTCTGTCTGTCTGTCTGTCGGTCGGTCGGTCGGTCGGTCGTCGCTCTCTCTCTCTCTCTCTCTCTCTCTCTCTCCTCTCTCTCTCTCTCTCTCTCTCTCTCTCTCCCTCTCTCTCCCCTCTCTTCTCCTCTCCTCGCTCGTCTCTCTTTAGGGTTTTCTTTTTTCTTTTTTTTCTTTTTTTTCTTTTTTTTTTGGGGGGGGGATTTGTTTTGTTGGGGGGGGGGGGGGGGGGCTGTTTTTGAAAAGGGTTATTTCCCCTTGTTTCTACTGTGAGAGTGTATAAGTGTTGGGTTATTATTAAGATGTATCCCTACGGGCGGGGACTGGATGTAAAAAAGCACATGAGTGCTTATTCATTATCCTCGAAATAAAAGAATTTGTCATTGTCATTGTTTTCTCTCTCTCTCTCTCTCTCTCTCTCTCTCTCTCTCTCTCTCTCTCTCTCTCTCTCTCTCTCTCTCCCCCCTCCTCTCTCTCTCTCTCTCTCTCTCTCCTCCTCTCTCTCTCTCTCTCTCGTCTCTCCCCTCTCTCTCTCTCCTCGCTCCTCTCTCTCTCTCTCTCCCCTTCTCTCTCTCTCCTTCTCTCTCTCTCCCTCTCTCTCTCTCTCTTCTCCCTCGCTCTCTCTCTCTCTCTCTCTCTCTCTCTCTCTCTCTCTCTCTCTTTTCTCTCTCTCTCTCTCTCTCTCTCTGTGTAACACACACACTAGCACTATTCTCTAATAATAATAGAAATGTTTTCCTTTTCCTCATTCATTTCTGTTCTTTTTTCATACATATATTAACACTTTCTTTTGAATGCTTTCTTAGTCAATTTTCTTGATCTATTATGAGGATAGGATGAAAAGTGTTGTGTAAACTTAATCTTTTACCCTCAATAAAGATCATTTTGATTGCTTCACGCGCGCGCGCCGCACGCTCCACCCACACACCCTACACACCACACACATACCGACAATTCCCATGGATTTCACCAAAATTATCAACACACACACACACACACCACACACACACACACACACACACTCACTCACTCACTTCACACACTACAACACACACTACACAACAACACACACACACACACACACACACACACACACGTACCCGACAGATTGCCAGAATGGATTAACAACAACAAAATATAAATCAACAACACACACAACACACACAACACACACACAAACACACAACACAACTACACACACTTAACACACACACACACACACAACACACACATACACACAACATACACACACAACACACACACACAAATACACAACACACA
The DNA here is from genome assembly GCA_028751875.1 of Rapana venosa. Taxonomy (NCBI): domain Eukaryota; kingdom Metazoa; phylum Mollusca; class Gastropoda; order Neogastropoda; family Muricidae; genus Rapana; species Rapana venosa. The sequence continues at coordinate 83,543,740 of CM054136.1, read as the reverse complement.
CCACCACACACACACACACACACACACACACACACACACACACACACACAACAAACATACAACACACACAACTACAACACACAACAACACACACACACACACACACAATTCACACACACAAAACACACACACACAACTCTCTCTCTCTCTCTCTCTCTCCTCTCTCTCTCTCTCTCTCTCTCTCTCTCTCTCTCTCTCTCACACACACACACACACACACACACACACACACACAACACACACACACACACACACACACACACACACAACACACACACATACACACACCAAATATATGGAGCAGCAACACCAGTTCATTTCCGCATGTTGATAAACAAACACTGCCTACTCCTGACAGCTTTAAATTGAGTTTGTTCGTTTCGGATCCTCGATAGCTGAGAGTTTTTGATTACTTCCTGTCTTAAGGAAACGCGCCATGACAGTTAAACAGCGAAGGAGAGGAGGAGGAGAGAGAGAAGGGTGGAGGGGGAGAGTGAGGGGGGGTAGGAGGAGAGAGAGGGGGGGGGGGTGTAGGGAGAGAGAGAGAAGGGGGGAGGAGAGAGGAGAGAGAGGGAAGTGAGAGAGAGGAAAGAGGGGGGGGGGGGTGAGAGAGAGGGGAGAGAGAGAGAGTGAGAGTGAATGAATGAATGAATCCTTTTTTGAATATGAGAGAGAGAAGGTCAGAGAGAGAGGGGGGAGAGAGAGACACAGAGAGAGAGAGAGAATGAATGAATGAATGAATCTTTTTTTTAATATGAGAGAGAGAGAGGGAAAAAATGAATGAATGAATGAATGAATGTGTTTTTTTAATCAGTGAATGAATGAATGAATGCTTTTTGAATGAGAGAGAGGGAATTAATGAATGAATGAATGAATGAATGAATTTTTGTTGAATTGTGTTTGAGATGAGAGGAGAGGAGAGAGAGAGAGAGAGAGAGAGAGAGAGAGAGAGAGAGAGAGAGAGAGAGAGAGAGAGAGGAGAGAGAGAGAGAGAGAGAGAGCCAGCTAAATGTCAGGGTTGGTTTTGGTGGAGAAATTATATCGCACTCTTCTCATCTCTAGAAGAAGAAAAAAACTTGAAACAAATCTTTCACACACAAAATCGAAATAAATCAAAGGGGAAGAGAAATAAATTGTGATTTGGTGGGGAATTTTAGTGGAATCTTCCCCTGTTTTTGACTCCCTGTCTGTCAGTATGTGTGTCTGTCTGTCTCTGTCTCTGTTCTCTCTCTCTCTCTCTCTCTCTCTCTCTCTCTCTCTCTCTCTCTCTCTCTCTCTCTCTCATGCACATACAAATACACACACACTGACGGACGCACACACGCATATACGCACGCACGTACACACACAAGTGCGCGCGCACACACACATATATTCTCATACATTTACCCTGTCGTTAGTTGTTAACGGTGTGTGTGTGTGTGTGTGTGTGTGTGTGTGTGTGTGTGTGTGTGTGTGTGTGTGTGTGTGTGTGTGTTGATAGATAGATAGATAGATAGATAGATAGATAGATAGATAGATAGATAGATAGATAGATAGATAGATAAAAGATAGATAGATAGACAGACAGACAGACAGACAGACAGATAGATAGGCAGACAGGCAGGCAGGCAGGTAGGCAGGTAGGCAGGCAGGCAGGCAGGCAGATTGGATAGATGGGTATATATATAAATATGTTTGTCCATGTACATAATCGTTTTCTTGTGAGATTTTGTGGTCTTGTGTTATGTTTGTAATTTCGCTTGTTTGTTTTGCTGTTTGTTATTGTTGTTTTGCTTCTCTTTTTCTTTTTTTTTTGGGTGGGGGGAAGGGGGGTCTTTTTGTTTGTTTTCCCCCCAGAGTTTTGCCAGAAAAGCTCTCTTGTTGTCATGGGTTCTTAATGTGTGCTAAAACATGATGTATAGTATTATCATGTATAGTATCTTGTTGTGTGGTATATTAATTTTTTTCATCAGATTTCTCTGAGTTTAATTCGGGCTTTTCTCCCTGGGGAGAGCGCGTCGCCACAAGAGCAGCAACACTCCTTTTCCTTTTTAAAAATTGTTTTGGGTTCAATTCTTCTGTCTCCATGTATATTTGTTTCTATATGACAATGACCTTTTTCTTTTACTACATATTTTTTTCCAGGGACAACTCTTTTGTTGCCGTGTTCTTTTGCATGCGTCGAATGTGTGTTAAATACAGAACCACTGTTTATCGTCTCATACGAAAGCCGTTCACCTACATCACCATTCAAGGTTTAGTAGATGGAAAATGTTTGGACACAAACGAGGATTGAACCCACACTTCTCGCTTTATATTTAAGGCTGGTGCGTATGTAACCTCTAGACCACGGATCCTCGGCATACCGTCTTACCTAAAAGATTAGCTCCTAGATCATCGTTTACAGTCCATGAATAGAGTGGGGGAAATCAGGCTGCAAGCGAGATTCGAACCCGGAACCTCTCCAGACTCCACCCTTGCCTGTTCTTTGAAATTCGGCACCTAGCGGTTGTTTAGCTTACACCTGTTTCTGTTCTCAGATTTAGACTCCACGCCGAAGTCGGATGCGCTGGGCCTGACTTGACAGGTGCTTAACGGCAGCGCAACGGATTTTTGCTCATATGACAAATAATAATATTTGCTGTCACAGCGTTCGACAAGGAAAATGAAAATTAGACTTTCAATGTACATGCTAATCACACAAAAAAGCGTTAGGTTGATTGATGATGATGTTTTTCCTGTATGCACATAAACCACATGTGCAAAATGAACTGTGTTGATGCTATTTTACCCCAAACACGTTATTACCGCCATAAATGTATGTGAGTGTTGTTGTTGTTTTTTTGTTTCAGACTCAGAACCAGACAACAAATGAACAGACGTACGTCCCTCAACTTCCACAATAATTGAGAGACTGGCTGGCCTCAGAGCAACATTGTGGATCTAAATGACTAAAGCAAGATCGGTACCATTCATGAGGAGGTAAAGGTTCATTTGAAGTAGATGATTCGTCACACAAAGCTGTGAGGTTTTTTAGCACATTGTCGAGTCCTTACACTGAACCGTTGTTTATTAAGACTGAAACGTGGTCTATTCAGCCTGAAACGTTGTTTATTCAGATTGAAAGTGTCCTTTTAGGACTAAAAGAAAAAAGAGGGTCTATTCAGACTGAAACATTGTTCATAAATCAAAACAGTATTCAGACACTGAAATACTGTCTTCATACATCGAAACAGTGTCTGTTCAGACACTGAAACAGTTGTCTATTCAGACACCGAAACCTTGTCTATTCAGACACTGAAACATTGCTATTCAGACACTGAAACCTTGTCTATTCAGACACTGAAACATCGTCTATTCAGACACTGAAACCTTGTCTATTCAGACACCGAAACCTTGCCTATTCAGAAGACACCGAAACATTGTCCATTCAAACACGGAAGCGTCATCTATTCAAACAAACAAACAAACAAACAAACAAGCAAGCAAACGAGAAACCCCACGAAAGCTGTTACATGACATAGCAGCAGAGCGGTGGAGGCCGTGTGACGGACGCGTGGCTGGTCAGCCCCCTCCCTCCCAGCCTTGAGGCCTCAAGCCGTTGCTGGGCGGCAGCAGCAGCAGCAGCAGCAGCAGTATGGTGCTGGACAGACAGATGGCCCTGGGCAGCGACGGCTCCCACCCCAACACGGACAGCGACAGCAGCCAGAGCGCTGACCACCACCACGAACTGGACCGCTACACCTTCCCCCACCACCACCTCCACCACCAACACCACCACCACCACCACCTTCTTCACCACTACCACCATCACAACGACCTCGGCAGCAGCAGCAGCAGCAGCAAAGGGCATCACAGTCTTTCTCAGGAGAGCGAGGAGGTGGTGGATGTAGAAGGTCTCAAAGTGGAGACTGACAGCGAGGACGACAGACTGTTGCACAGACAGGACACGTGCCTACCTTTCTACCCACACCCGCTGTCGCGAAAGCGGCCACGGTCTGTGCTGGAATCCCCAGAAGAGGACGTCACGGACCGTAAAAGAAGCGTGGCTCTAGCCACCACAGGACTTTCCGAAGACGACGACGACGAGGAAGAAGAAGAAGACGACCACGAAGATGACGAAGGCATGGACTCCTCCGTCAGTCAGAGCAGCCTGTGCGGATCGTTCAGCCTCAGCGACAACGTGGGCACAGGCGGGATAGGGACTCTGGACAACCCTACCACCACCCCTACCACCACCCCCACCCCCTCGCTGCTGTCGTCCACCCCCAACCCCCACAACAGCGGAGCAGCACTTCCCCATGCCAGCAGAACGGCGGGGAGCCGGAAAAAGTCCAAGAAACCTCAGACCTTGCAAGACCTGCAGAACCAGAGGATCATGGCCAACGTCAGGGAAAGGCAGAGGACCCAGTCCCTCAACGAAGCCTTCGCCCAGCTTCGCCAGATCATCCCCACGCTGCCCTCGGACAAGCTCAGCAAGATCCAGACCCTCAAGCTGGCCTCCAGGTACATAGACTTCCTCTACCAGGTGCTGAGGTCAGACCAGACGCCTGCCGCTGAAGCCAAGGTGATGGCGCCTGGAGCATCTTCCTCTTCTTCTTCTGCGTCTCCTCCATCCTCGTGCAGCTATGTGGCCAACGAATGCTTGTCTTACGCTTTCTCCGTGTGGAGGATGGAGGGAGCTTGGAGCTCCATGGCTGGGCAGTGAAGGACTTTGGTGGTGTGGAAAGGGGTCGGGGGGGGGGGGGGGTGGAGGGGGGGGGGGGGGGTGAGGGGGGGGGGGGGGGGGGAATGGCGGAGGATGGAGGCTCTGCGGACTGAGCTGAGACATCTTGTCTGGAATGAGAGGGAGGATTTTGGAGGGGGACTTTTTTAAGGTGAGTTTTGGTGTATTTTTTAGATGTGTGAGTGTGGTTTGTTTTGGTTTTTGTTGGGTTGTTTAGGGGTTTTTTTGGGGGGGGTTGTTTTGTTTTGTTTTGGTTGTTTTTTGGTGTGTGTGTGTTGTTTTTGTTTTGTTTGTTTGTTTGTTGTTGGGTGTGTTTTTGGGGGGGGTTGGAGGGGGGGGGGGATGTTTGTTGTTGTTGGTGGTGGTTTTTTGGAGAGAGATGGGGGGAAGGGGTGAGGAGGAGGTGGAGGGACGGAGGGGTGAGTGAAGCAGAGGGGGGGGGGGGGGGGGGGGTTGGAGAGAGAGAGAACGTGTGTGTGTATGTGTGTGTGTGTGTAAGCGCGCGCGTGTATGTGTATATGTGTGTGTATGTGTGTGTGTGCGTTTTAAAAGAAGGCATGAAGGTTATTTCTCGTTGAACAAACACACACACACATACACACACATACACACACACTCACACACACACACATTTCCATTGTTGTTATTGTCTCCCTTATAATTTGGTCCTGTTTTGAAAAACACACTGCATCCCCCTCCCCCTGTCTCTCTTCTCTCTCTCTCTCTCTCTCTCTTCTCTCTCTCTCTCTCTCTCTCTCTCTTCTCTCTCTCTACACACACACACACTGTCTCTCTCTCTCCCCAAAAGCAGTTGATAAGCCCATGAGTAAGAGAGGGAGTGTGTGAGTGTCTGTCCGTCTGTGTCTGTGTATGTCTGTGTGTGTCTGTGTGTATCTGTGTCTGTCTGTGTACGTGCGTACGCGCGCGTGTGTCAAGTCGAGTCAAATTTTTATTTCCAGATTGCACATTGAATAAGCAATGCATTTTGCTTTTTTTATTTTTTTTTATCAAGCTTTCTATTTAGGAACAACAACAAAAACGTGTGTGTGTGTGTGTGTGTGTGTGTGTGTGTGTGTGTGTGTGTGTGTGTGTGTGTGTGTGTGTGTGTGTGCGTGTGTGCGTGTATGTATGTATGTATGTATGTATGTATGTATGTATGTATGGATGGATGGATGTACGTACGTATGTATGTATGTATGTGTCAGACAGACAAGACTAGCAAGCGAGGCAAGAAAAGAGCTCAAAAGAAAAGCACCATAAATTACGCAATAATTCTTCTTCGAACTTTCCACATTATGATAATCGTGTTTTGACTGCAGAGCATTTTCTTCTCTGTTTCGTTTCCGCTGCTTTCCTGGCATGTCACAGTTTGTGGCTGTCATTGTTGCAAATTGCGTGATCATTCAAAGTAATTACCCCAGTGCTCCATTAGAAACTCCGGGAAAGCCATGTTTGTTAAAAACTGATGCTCCGGATTTGGGTTTGGGTTTGGTTAACTCTTGGGAAAGGGGATTGTCTGTTGCTTTTAAGTAAGAAGCAAAGGAAGGAAGGAAGGAAGGAAGGAAGGAAGGAAGAAAGAAAGACAGAAAAAAGAAAGAAAGAAAGAAACAAAGAAACAAAGAAAGAAACAAAGAAAAGCAAAGAAAGAAAGAAAAAGAAAAGAGAGAAAGAAAGAGCTAAAGAAAAGAAAGAAAGAAAGAAAGAAAGAAAGAAAGAAAGGAGGAAAGAAAAAGACAGACAGAGAAAAGAAATAAATAAATAAAAGATAAAGAGTGAGAGACACACACACACACACACACACACACACAGAAAGAGAGCGACAGAGACAGTGAGAGACAGAGAGACAGAGACAGACAGACACAGAGAGGCAGAGACAGACCGAGACTGAGAGACAGAGACAGTCAGATAGACAGACAGAGAAAGAGACTGAGAGAAAGAGAGAAAGACAGAGAAATAGACAGCTACAGAGATAGACAGAAACAGAGATTTTACACACACAAAAAAGACAGAAATACGTATTTATCAACACCACCACGACCACACCAAAAAGAAAAATAACAAAAAAACTAGCAACAAAATCTGCCAAAACTCATTTCACCGTCTGTCTCTTTTGCTGACATAGTGTAGCCTGCAAATTGACGAGGCATGAAACTGAACATAAACAGTATTGAAGTCATGCCTTTCGTGCGTGGTAAGTTGGGCGAGAATAGAAGAAGAGAGGAGGCAAAGATAGGAGGGACGGTGGGAATAGGGGAAGGGGGGATGTGGGGGGGGGGGGGGGGGATGTTGGGATGGGAGAGGTGAGGAGGGTGCTTAGAGGAGAGATGCAAGGGAGGGAAATGGGGGGTAGTTAGGGAGAACAAACTTTTTTTTTTTAATTTAAGATGCTGGATAGGGCTAAAAAGAGACGGAAGATGCTTTAGAGAGGGACAGACAGGCAGACAGACAGACAGACAGACACAAGGAGAGGAAAACAGACACAGAGAGAGATAAAACAGACAAATAGACAGACACAGAGAGAGACAGACAGAGAGACACAGACACAAGGAGAAGAAAAAGATACAGAGACAGAGAGACAGACATATAGAGAGACAGACAGAGATAGACAGAGACAGAGAGACAGACCTACAGATCTCTATGTCTCTGTCTATCTTGCTAGCTAGCTATCTCTATGGGATGGATGGATGATTTATGGATGGATGGATGATTTATGGATGGATGGATGATTTATAGATGGATGGATGGATGGATGGATGGATGGATGGATGGATGATGGATGGATGGAGGGATGGATGGATGGATGGATGGATGATTTATGTATGTAAGTACGTACGAGGGTCAGATTGAAAGTTCTTTGCCATACACAACAAAAAAAGTTACACTTACTTGCCTTCCGTTTATGCCAACTGGTCAAAGTACCCTCCCTGAGCTTTGAGGCAACAACGGGCCATGCATGAGCTGAAACCAGCTCTTCCTACACTTCAGACCCCCTGACTTTATCTACACTGTCAGTAGCCCTCGTGAAGGCTCGGATGGTGTCCTGGGGACTGTCTGTCATAACGGGTCTCCCACAGCTGCTTCTTGACATGTGGAAATAAGAAACAGTCACACGGAGCCAGGTCCGGAGAATAGGGGGATGAGACATCAGCTGGACACCCTCGCTGGCTAGGAACTGCCTGATGGCTGCAGCAGTGTGGGCAGGGGCATTGCCATGATGAAGGGGGATGCTGGACTTTGGACGTCGGGTTCGTACAGCAAGCAGCACTTGGGGGAGGCATTGATGCACTTAGGAATCTGCGGTCAGGGTGCGCCTTTCCTCCAGTGGAATGGTTGTGATGTGTCTGGTTTTTGGCAATGCACGAAGCAACCCTCTGTTTACTGGTGCTCCTCCATCTTTTGAATTTTAGAGGCGGGGTGTCTCCTGGAAAGAGCCAGACCGAAACTCGGCCTTCGTCTTAGGATCAAACTGGTACACCCAGGTTTCATCACCACTTACAATGTTCCATGTTGAGATTGCGCATCCACTGTCGTATTTCTCAAGCATAGTCAAGCACCATTGCACCCTGCCCCCTTCTGCTCTTCAGTCAGCTGATGTGGCAGCCACCTAGCACATCGCTTGTGGGCATGTAGCCGATGGTGTAAGATCTCATTCAAGGCCGACATGTCAATTCCAAGTATGTCT
>CM054136.1:83512850-83520350 GCA_028751875.1 Rapana venosa | reverse complement strand
TTAAACCTTTTTTTGTTAAATATGCGTTTTGTGCCAGTCCTCTTCCCCCTGTCCCCTTTGAATGGGCTTTAAAGCTTTCACATAAAATATTGGTCATTGTCATTGTTTTTTTTTTTCCTTTTCTTTTTTCTCCTCCTCTCTCTCTCTCTCTCTCTCTCTCTCTCTCTCTCTCTCTTTTTTTTTTTGTGTAAAACCTTTAGAATAAAAGATATCTTGGTTTTTTAAATATATTTTTGGAACTGATTTTTTATTGTGGTAGTTGTGGGTATACTTAAAACTTTGGGGTTTTTTTTGTTATTATTTTTTTCACTAAATACTAAGCAGTTTGGCAACCCCCCCCTTCATGTATGGGCAATGGCCCTTTTTTTTAATAAATCTTTTGGTTCGGTTCTCTGGGCTTGTCTGTCTTCTTCTTTTCTTCTCTCTTCTCTCTCTTCTCTCTCTCTTCTCTCTATCTTAGGGGGTAAATTTTTTTTGTTTTTGTTCTATTTTTTTTTTACTAAGAGTTAAAAAATTTGGGGTTCTTCATATGGCCAAAAAATGATGTGTTGAGTGTGTTGTGTGTGTGTGGTGGGCCAAAGGCCTTTTTTTAAAAAATTTTTTGAGTTTGAGTTCGAGTTCTCTCTCTCTCTCTCTCTCTCTCTCTCCCCTCTTTCTCCCTTGTCTGTTTGAGGTATGGTATTGGGTTTTTATTTTTATTAAAATTTTTTCCTAAGGGGGGGACTGGATTTTAAAAAAAAAGCTTTGAGTGTTATTTTTTTCCCCGAAAAAAAGAATTTGTCTTGTCTTGTCTCCCTTTTTCTCTGTCTCTGTCTGTCTGTCTTCTTTTCTCTCTCTCTCTTCTCTCTCTCTCTCTCTCTCTCTCTCGGGGGTTCCTTGTTGGTGCCCGCAAGACGCTTTTTTCTCCGCTGTGTGCGGTTTTTTTGGTTTTTCAAGTTGTTTGAAAACAAAATGCCTGGGCATGGACTCCAGAACACTAGAATGCTGTTTTAACGAGACTTCATGAACACACGCTGTCTTGTTAAGGTGGAAGGGAGAGGACGTCAAACTGTTGTCATTTTGTTGACGGGAATAGTACGGACCATTCCCCGTCACCAGTGTTGAATACGACATTTAGGAAAAAAAAGCCCATCTCAGATGAACAGGGACAGAAGAAGAGCGGAAGCTTACAGAACAAATAAAGAAGAAAAATAATGAACAGGCTTTGTCCCCCTCTCCTCTGTTTTTACCCACCCCACCTAGCTTATATTACGATGCTGCGAGCCACTGTGATAGCAACGCTCCTATCAATGTGTTTGAGTGTGGTGAACATTACCCTCCCTCTTCAAGCAGTTGTCGGAATGAAGGCTGTATTGATATGAAAGAGCATGATATAGACAGACAGAGAGTAACAATTTCGTGCGGTAATGATGCGAGAGAAATGATAGATTTTGTCTATACTTGTGAAAATGAAGTGAAAGAGAGAGTGTGTGGTGAAGGGAATGGGTGTAAGGGGGGAAATGAATGTGCAAAGAATGAGACTGAAGAAGAGCGTGCAGAGAATAAGAGTGAGGAAGAACGTGCAATGAATGAGAGTGAGGAAGAGTGTGAAGAGAATGAGACTGAGGAAGAAAGTGGGGAGTGTGCTGAACATGTGAAAAATAGCAGTGAAATGCGAGACAGTGATAATAGTGTTCCCGTCAGTGATGTCTGGGAATATTTACAAGAATTTTCAAAAAATGTAGACAATACTAGGTCCATGCTGCAAGAACTGAAACAATGCATGGTTGATGGAGCCACTGCTGTACCAAAAGGAAAGCGTTCTACAGATGTGCCTTGATGACTGTGTGAAAGACTTCTACACAAACTTAACATAAAGACACTGTGATTGGAATATCCAACAGTATTTATAGACAATATCAATAGTCTACTATATCAAAACCATGGTTTGGAATTCATGCCATGTGGACCATTTTGGGTGTTTGATTAATTATGTTGTTAATTATATATGTGTTTTGTGCCCAGTCCTCGCCCCACTGTCCCCATGTGAATGGGCATAATTGCTTAACACATTAAACCTTTGTCATTGTCATTGTCATTGTCTCTCTCTCTCTCTCCCTTTCCCTCTCGGGATAGCCTAGTGGTTAAAACATTGCGCTCGTAATCTGACGACCCGGGTTCGATTCCCGTTCAAAGGGATATTTTCCCCTGGAGTTAACATCAGTGCAGACTCCGCTCTCCCCAAAAGTCCTTCGGAGGAGACTGTAAACCGAGGCCCCGTGTACGAACGCACGCAGAACATCTTGCGCACACGTTAAATCCTGTTGCGCTTTTCGTAAGAGTAGGCCATTGTGTGCCGGTGGGAACAGATGACAGAATTTACAAAACCACATACACTCGGGGACTAGATGTAAAAAAAAAAAAAGCATATATATATTGCAGCAGGGGGGTGGGGGTTGGATGCTTTCAACATCCTGTCTGAACATTGTTGTTGTTGTGGGTGTGTGGGTGGGTTTGTGTTGTTATGTTGTGTTGTGGGGTTTGTTGTTGAGTGGGTTGTTTTTCTATAGGGTGGGTTGGTTAGGGTTTTTTGGAGGGGGGGGGGGGGGGGGGGGTAGAGAAGAAAACATTCAGTTTATATGGTTCTCTTTTCTTTTCTTTTTTTGCTGTCAGGAAGAAGTTATAACTGATTTTTTAAAAAAATAAACATTGACAACAATAATAATAATAATAAATGGAACTTATATAGCGCTATATCTTGCAAAGACAAATCAAAGCAACAACAGTTAACAAAAATAACAACTCTATCTCTCTCTCTCTCTGTCTTTGCCTGTCTGTTTATCTTGTCTGTCTGTCTGTCTTGTGGCGTTTGTGGCTAGTGTTTTTGCCTGCATCATTTTCGAGTTCCGTGTATCCTTCTGCTAGGTCGATTTTCCGGGCGATGATAAACGCTTTACAATATCTTGAAAGCCACAGGATCAGCTTTGTTAGTCTTTGCTCTGTGTCTTTCACTCAGCGAGTGGTGGTGGGGTTGGAGCGGGGGTAGAGGGGAGGGGGGAGGTGTGTGTGAATTCGTTTAGCTTTGATCGACAAAAGAGAGAGGTGAGGTGCCCCCCTCCACCCCCTCTAAAAATGGCTCGGCGTGTGAGCGATCCGTTTAGCAGTGTTCTGACGATTCTGCCACATGTTTACGATGAGGTAGAGCTTGCAAATTTGGTTGTTTTTCGGGCCATTTTTTGTGTGTGTGTGGTTGCTTTGAGAGGGAGTTTTTGTGGTGTGTGTGTGTGTGTGTGGGGGGGGGGGGGGGGGGGGTGTGAAGGAGGGGGGAGGGAGGGGGGGTTGTGTTTGTTGTGTTGTGTGTGTGGGTGGGTGTGTGTTTGTGTGTGTAGGGGGCGGGGAGGGGGGGGGGGGGGGTTGTGTGTGTATTTGTGTGTGTGTGAGTGGGGGGGGGGGGGGGGGTTGTGTGTTGGGTGTGTTTGTGTGTGTTTTTGTGTGTTTGTGTGTGTGTGTGTGAGTGGGGGGGGGGGGGGGGTTGTGTGTGTGTTGTGTGTGTGTGTGTGTGTGGTGTGTGTTTGGTGGGTGTGTGTTTGTATGTGTGTGTGGGGGGGGGGAGGGGGGAGGGTGTTTTGTGTGTGTTTGTATGTGTTTGTGTGTGTGTGTTTGTGTGTGTGTTTGTGAGGGGGGGGGGGGGGGGTGTTGTGTGGGTGTGTGTGTGTGTGTTTTGTGAGGGGGGGGGGGGGGGGGTTGTGTGTGTTGTGTGGTGTGTGTGTGTGTGTGTTGTGTGTGTGTGTGTGTGTGTGTGTGTGTGTGTGTGTGTGTGGTGTGTGTGTGGTGGGGGCGTGTTTGTGTGTGTGTGGGGGGGGGGGGGGGGGGGGTTGAGGGTGTGTTGTGTGTGTGTTTGTTTGTGTTTGTGTGTGTGTGTGTTTGTGTGTCTCTGTGTGTGTGCTTGTGTGTGCTATGTGTGTGGGGTGGAGGGGGGGGGGGGTTGTGTGTGTGTTTGTGTGTGTGTGTGTGTTGGGTTTTGTGTGTGTTTGGGTGTATTTGTGTGTGGGGTGGGGGGTGGGGGGGTGTTGTGTGTGTGTGTGTGTGTGTGTGTGGTGTGTATTTTGTGTGTGTGTGTGCGTGTGTGTGTTTGTGTGTGTGTGTGTGTGTGTGTGTGTGTGTGTGTGTGTGTGTGTGTGTGTTTTGTGTGTGTGTTGTGTGTGGTTTTGGTGTGTGTTTGTGTGTGTGTGTTGTTGTGTGTGTTTGTGTGTGTGTGTGTCTGTGGTGTGTGTGTGTGGTGTTGTGTTGTGTGTTTTCTGTTTTTTGTGTTTTTTGGTTGGGGTTGGTTTTATTCTTTTCGATGGTATGAAAGGAGGAGGATGAAGGAATGATCTTTTTTGATGATGACGACGAGGGTATGATGTGATGCTTTTTTTTTTGGTGTGGCGCGGTATGTAAATGGATGTGAATGTGTGTGTAGGGTGGGGGTTGATGTTGGGGGGGGAAAGGGTATGTGTGTTTTCAGAGTGTGTGTGCTTTGTGTGTGTGTGTGTGCACAGAGAGACAGACACAGACGAGAGACAGAGAGAGTGTTTGGTATGTGTGTGTGTGTGTCTTTCTGTCTGTGAGTGTGTGTGCGCATGAAGAATAAATATGCAGATTTGTTTTGACCAGGATTTCTGAATAAAGAATTAAAGACCCTGTTTGATCACCTTATCCGGTAGGAGTTTTATAATAATTATACTAATAATACTGATATCAGGGTTAATGACCAGAAGCTGGAAACAGTTCAAAGCTTCAAGTACCTGGGAGCCATTGTATCTGACCAGGGATCCAAGCCAGAAGTAGTATGCAGGACTGCACAGACAATAACAGCTTTGTCAAAACTAAACACCATCTGGAGAGACAAGAATATCTCACTTATCTCCAAGATCAGACTAATGCGCCCCCATTGTCATATCCATATTTCTGTATGCTGTGAATCATGGACCCTGACTGCAGATTTGGAGAGAAGAGTACAGGCGTGGAGATGAGATGCTTTCGGAGACCCCTTTGGGCATCTCCTACAAAGACCAATAAGCAACGAAAGCGTCCCAAAACAGAATCCAGCAAAACCATTGGACCCTTTTGAGAACCTTCTAACGATCGTAAAAAAGCGTAAACTTAAGTGGTATGGGCATTCTCAAGATCCCAAGGAATTCCCCAAAGACATTTTTTGCAAGGCACTGTCCAAGGAGGAAGAAAAAGGCAGCCCAAGGAAGAGCTGGAGGAGGATAACTCAGTGAATGGACAGCTTAGAACTCAACAAAACCCTGAGAAAGGCGAACAGAGAGAGGAATGGAGGGAACTGGTTGCTGAGTCTTTGGGTGCCCCCAGGGGTCGTCAGACTCCGGGACAGGATACTAATAATAAAAGAAAAGAAAGAAGAAGAAGAAGAAGAAGAAGAAGAAGAAGAAGAAGAAAAGAAGAAGAAAAAAAGAAGAAGAAAAAAACAAAAACCCAACAACAACATCAACATCACAACAACAACAATAACAACAAGAAGTGGAATTTATATAGCGCTATATCTTGTTTAAAAACAAATCAAAGCGCTTGCATCCATTCCACTCCCACGCATGCAACCAACAATGATTAACAGTTTTAACAAATTCAAATACACACAAACCACACGCACACGCGCGCGCGCGCGCGCACAAACACCACACACACACACATACACACACAGCACACACAGAACGACCACACACACATACACACACAGACAGACACACACACACACACACATACACGCACACACATACCTCACACACTCACACACACACTTATTCCAGAGGGAAGGACATTGCCGCCTTATTCCAACTCTTGCATACATAGCAGCCATCTCTAGAACTTCAGTTATCTTTTTTTAAGGGACGTTACCACCAGATACCTCCTGCCTCCGCGTGAATGGATACCTGTCAGTATAAACAGCATCCCCACCTTCTGAAAAATTGTATCCTAGAAATTCCCTCTTTTCTATCCCTCTCTTGGTTTCTCTCACATTCCTTTTCTTCCTGTCACCTCCTTCTTGGCTATCTTCTTTCTGCCTGCTTGGTCCAATCTCCTGCCTTTTTTTTTCCTAAGAAAGGCTTTAAAGCTACACACCAGTATTAATTTGGGGGTCATGTAGTATCTTGTATAGAGTGCGAGTGGGGGAAAATGTTGGTGATTTTCACATATTTTTTTTATGCATGAAAAAATGGACTGTGCCCTTGTGTTTGGGTTTGAGGACATAGAGCAATACCAGGTAGTCACGAGAAAGTTGGAAATAATCATCAAATGAGGACTGCCTGTATTCCTACAGCGTTGACCCCCGCGCATGCATATTGCGGTAAGGAAGCTAGCAGACGACAAAGGACTGAGGGGTTACAGTGTTTGCTGAAACATTAAAAAAATTTCAAACCTACCAAATTTGTTCAAAATCACCTGAGTTTGGAGTCAGAGGCTAGTCTTTCACAAAAAAAGTGGTTTTTATTTCTGTGGATGCCTTAGTACGTGAGCGGTATGAATATAAAGAGTCACATAGAAAAACAGAAGGAAAAAGAGTGATTTTTTAATACCGGTGTGCAGCCTAAAGATAGGCTAAAGAGTCTTTTATCCTTCGGATGAAACTATAAACCGAGGCCCCGTGTGCGAACACATGCAGAACATCTTGCGCACGCGTTAAATCCTGTTCCGCTTTTCGAAAGAGTAGGCCATTGTGTGCCGGTGGGAACAGATGACAAAATGTACAAAAACCACATACACACGGGGACTGGATGTAAAAAAAAGCACATGAGTGCTTATTCCATTATCCTCGATATAAAAGAATAAATAAATAAAAATAAATAAATAAATCCCATGCCGAAGTCGGATGCGCTGGGCCTGACCTAGACGCATAACGGCAGCGTAACGTTGACGCATTTTCGCTCATATGACTTTAAGTGAACAGACGTCAAATTTGAAGACACACAGAGACAACAATAATAATTAATGCTCTCTGAGCGTTGGTTGGAGGCGAAGAAGAAGAATCTGTTTAGCTCTACTAAGATCTACTCCGTTCTTCAATTTGAGAGAGAGAGAAAAAAATGTGTCGTAAAATGAATGAAGGTGGTATGAGTGTACAAAGTATTGAGTGCATGACAGACCAGACAGAGACAGACATAAAGACAGACAGAGACAGACATAAAGACAGACAGAGAGAGAGAGAAAGAGAGAAAGACAGACAGCAGACAGACAGGCAGACAGACAGACAGACAGAACTCGAACTCGAACTCGAACGATTTATTCACAAAAAGGCCATTGGCCCATACATGAAGGGAGGATGCCGAGTGAGAAAAATAAGGAAGCACAAAAAAAACCAAAATGTTATAGTATAACCACAACCACCACAATAAAAATCAGTTACAAAAAATATGATTTAAGAAACCAAAAAATACAGAGAGAAAACGAGAGAGAGAGAGAGGAAAAGAGCGAGAGAGAGATGAGAGAGAGAGAGAAAAAGAGAGAGGTCCATTTTCA
>CM054136.1:83507850-83510350 GCA_028751875.1 Rapana venosa | reverse complement strand
CCCCCTCCTCTCTTTCCCACTCCCTCTTCCCCTCCCTCTTCTCCCCCTTCTCTCCTCCCTCCTCTACCTCCCCTTCCCATCTCTCTCCACCTCCTCTCCTTCTCTCCTCACCTCTCTCTTTTTCCCAAAATTTTTTTTTTTTTCTTGGGCTTTCATTTCCCCCCCTTCTCTCCCTCCCTCTTCCCCTCTCTCCTCCTCCTCCCCTCCTCCCCCCCCTTCTCCCTCCCTCCCCTTCTCTATCTCTCTTCCCTACTCTCTCTCCTCCCCCCTCCCTTTCTTTCTCTCTCTCTCTTCCCTCCCCCTTCCTCCCCCTCTCTCCCTCCCTCTCTCTCTCTCCCCTCTTTTCCCTCCTCCTCCCTCTCTCCCTCCCTCCCTCCCTCCCCTCTCTCCCTCCCCCTCTCTCTCTCTCTCTCTCTCTCAGAGCTACTGTAAGGCTGGGATCCTGACAATCAAATAAATCACTTGGTGCGGCCACATACCTCTGAAACTTAAGGCTTATATTATTTTCGAGCTCTTTAGTCTCTGTGTGTGTGTGTGTATGTGTGTGTGTTTTGGTGTGTGTGTGTGGTGTGTGTGTGTGTGTGTGTAGTGTATGTATGTGTGTTTGTGTTGGGGGGAGGTGTAGTGTGTGTGTTGGGGGGAGGGGTATGTGTGTAGTGTGTGTGTTGGGGGGAGGGGTAGTGTGTGTAGTGTGTGTGTGGCGTGCGTGTGTTTGTAGTGTGTGTTTTGGGGGGGGGGGGGGGGGGGGGGGGGGGGGGGGAAGGGGTGAAGTGTGTGTTTGGGGGAGGGGGGGGGTTTTGTGTGTGTTGGGGGTAGTGTGTGTGTGGGGGGGGGGGGGGGGGGGGGGGGGGGGGGGGGGGGGGGGGGGGGAGGGTGGTAGTGTGTGTGGTGTGTGTGTGTAGTGGTGTGTGTATGTGTGTAGTGTGTGTAGTGTGTGTGTGTGTGAAGTATGTGTGTGTAGTGTGTAGTGTGTGTGTTAGTGTGTGTGTAGTGTGTAGTGTGTGAGTGTGATAGATGCTTGTACGTGCATGAGTGACTTACATTAACACTTTCTGTTCAGTTTTGTTTGTTTGGGGGTGGAGAATGCAAAGTGTGTATGGGAAGGGGAGGGGGGGGGGTGAAGGAGGGAGGCGGAAAAGTGGAAGAAAGAGAAGACAGAGGGGGGGGAGGGGGGGGGGGAGAGGGAATGGAGAAAGAGATAGTGCATTGCCTCAGGAATGAATGAACATTGATGGAGAGAAGAAAGAAGGACTAACGTTTGGATCCCCAGGCGTCTTCAGTTGATTCATACTAATGTGAATGAATAGGTCCTAGCCAACAAGAATTATCTGATAATTGTGCACACAGACGCGCGCGCGCGCGCGCGCGCGCGCCAACACGTGCACACACACACAAGCGCGCGTGCACACACACATATACAGAGAGAGATACATAATAATATGCACACGTGCGCCTGAACACACACTCACACACACACACACACACACACACACTGCTCTACCACCATTACACTTGCTACTTTTCCCTGTACAATTTCTTCTTCTTCTTCTTCTTCTTCTTCTTCTTCTTCTCTACTACTACTACATACTACTACTACTACTACTACTACTACTACTACTACTACTACTACTACCTCACCACCACCACCACCACCACCACTACTACTACTACTACTACTACTACTACTACTACTACTACTACTTTTACCATTACTACTCATCTCACACTCACACACACACACAACACACACACAACACACACGCACACACCACACACACACACACACACATACACACTGACACACACACACACCACACACACACACACACACACACACACACACACACACACACAACACGGGGAGAGAGACAGAGAGGGGGAGAGACAGAAAGACAGAGACAGACAGACAGAGATAGAAAGAAACAATGACCATTATAATTTATTGCGTAGACCTATTAAGAGAGAGAGAGAGAGACAGACAGACAGACAGACACACACACACTCAGACAGACAGACAGAGACAAAGAGACAGACACAGACAGACACACACTCAGACACAAAGACAGAGACAGACAGACACAGACAGGCACAGCCAGACACACACTTAGACAGACAGACAGATAGGGGGTGGGGGTTGCTTCTTGGGTTTCTTTTGAGGGCAGGGGAGGGGGTTACACACATTAAGATAGGTTTGGGTTTTTTCACGTGAAATTCAGTAGTTGAAATTTTATTTACATTTTTCATTGGAATTACTGATTTTGTTAGAAATTGTTAGAATTGCATTTTCCTATTGTTTATTGTAGTTCAATAGGTTAGTAATGTAACTGTGTTGTTTTTGATTTTTTCTATAATTTTGGTTGTTGTTTTTCTATATATATATTTTTTTTTTAATTTTGTTTATCATTTCGCATGCATTGATCCCCTGAAATTCCTTCTCCTGTACAGTACCAACTACACCCTCCTCCCTTGACACTCATACATCATACACCCTCCTCCCCCG
>CM054136.1:83492850-83502850 GCA_028751875.1 Rapana venosa | reverse complement strand
CTGACAATGAACAATGGCCACGCACAACACGCGCGCGCAAACACACACGCACGCACGCACGCACGCACGCACAGGCGCGCGCGCGCGCACGCACGCACACACTTAAACACACACACACACAAACACACACACACACACAAACACACACACAGTCGCGCGCGCACACACACACACACACACACACAAACACACACACAGGCGAGAAGAAGAAATTGACTTTAATTTACAGATATGCACACCCATACACACACACACACATACAGACACACACACAGATTATATATATATATATATATATATATATATATATATATATATATATATATATATATATATATATATATATATATATATAATATACAAATATCACACAACACACAAACACACACGCACGCACACACACACACTCACACACACACACAATACACACACTCACACACACACGCACTCACACACACACACAAACACGCACACACGCACACACACTCACACACACACACAATACACACGGGGTCTGGATGTAAAAAAGCACATGAGTGCTCGTTTTATTATCCTCGAAATAAAAAGAATAAAAAATAAACAAAATTTGAAAAATACACACACGCACACAAGCGCATGTGCGCGGAATTAAGAAATTGACTATAATTTACACATATGTACCCGCACACATGCACACACACACGTGCACACACACACACACGCGCGCACACACGTACACACACACCAAACACACACCACATACACGCACACACGCGTACACACACACACCAAACACACACACACACGTGCGCACACACACCAAACACACACACACACACACACACACACACACACACGCCACACGGGGAGACACATACAGCATACGCATACGTCTAATATCACTTAGAGCGTAAATTGAAGACAACAACAACAGCATACAGCTGTCTTATCCAAAAACTAAACTTTGCTTCCATTAAACGATTACTAAAAGAGACAGAACACAATAGCCGAGTGGTTAAGACCGTTTAACTTCATTCCCATGGGTCCATGAAACCTTGGGTTCGAATCTTGGCGGCGTCTGGTGAATTAAGGGTTGGCAATTTTTACAATCACCCAGGTCAACTTCAAGCGCAGACCAGCTAGATCCATAATTTCCTTTCGTGTGTTTACACATGCAAAAGATCAATTATGTACGTTTAAGATCCTGTAATTCGTGTCAGCGTTCGATGGGTTACGGAAACACGAACATAGTCAAAGTCAAACTTTTATTTTCAGATGGTACATTGAATAAGTAGTGCATTTGCTTCTTTTTTTTCATCAAGCCATCTATCTACAGAAAAAACAAGAGAGAAAGAAAGAAAGAAAGAAAAGAAAAAGATAATACAATTATGTATGCAGATTATAGAATTTATACAAATAAAAAAACAATCAGTGATAAGCTATACAAATCAAACAAGAGAAAAACAATAAAATATGCATACCCAGCATAATTATGTCTTCAAAGTCGAAATGCGGCTACCTTCATGGTGGGGTTAAAAACGGTCGCATACGCAAAATCTCGCCATTGGTGAACTTCGAAGCTCCAGCCGAAAAATGAAAAAAAAAAGTACTAAATGAAAAAAAGGATATGCTTGAAGTTAATTGACATTTCTTCCACATTTATCATTTAAAAAAAACAAAACTTAAGGCGAAAAATGAATGAAAGCAAGCACAAAAAGCATATAAAACAATGTGTGTGCAAGAAGAGATTAATATATGTGTGTATATATATATATATATATATATATATATATATATATATATATATATATATATATATATATATATTATATATATTCGAAATAGATAGGGAAAGGGGAGAGGCACAGAGAAAGAAGGCAGGACAGAAAAATGAAGAAGGAAACTGAGAAAAGGAGAGGGGGAGACAGAGATAGGGGGGGGGGGGGGGGGGGGGGGGGGGGGGGGGGGGAGAGGGGGAGAGAAAGGAGAGAGAAGAGAGTAGTGGAGAGACAGGAGAGAGAGAGAGAAGAGAGGAGAGGGTAGTGGGAGAGAGAGAGAGAGAAGTGTAGTGGGGAGAGAGAGAGAAGAGCTAGGGAGAAAAGACAAAACAGACAGAGACACAGAGAGAGAGTGTGTAGGGAGAGAGAGAGAGAGAGAGAGAGAGAGAGAGAGAGAGAGAGAGAGAGAGAGAGAGAGAGAGAGAGAGAGAGAGAGAGAGAGAGAGAGAGAGAAAAGAGCTCGTGGGGCTGTAACACTCCTGACCAGAGAATACTGAATATAAATTTTGAACACTTGTAGTTGTACTATCTTCATTAACATTTATATACATTGCTCCTAAAGTAATACGGTAATGAAATAAACAGATTCCTATACATTTTGATTATCCTATATACATTGCTCTCAAAGTAATACGATAATGAAATAACTAGATTCCTATACATTTTGGTTATCCTATATACATTGCTCTCAAAGTAATACGATAATGAAATAAATGGATTCATATGAATTGTGATTATCCTGTATACCTTGCTCTCAAAAACCTAATACGATAACGAAACAAAACAGTCATAAGAAATCAATAACAGCTGACATACCCGTGAAAATTCAGAATACAAACTATGAATTAAACACTTCTCCGAAGACAGCTAGCTACCAATATCACTAGCAAAGCATTCAGATAGCTAGGTTATAACTACAGAGAACCACGTATGTTACCATCGTAATAAAATCATGAATAGAACACTCATCCAAAATCAGATGATAAAGTACACAAGTACGGACATAGGCACAGAGACAGACAGACAGGCAGACAGACAGACAGACAGACAGACAGACAGACAGACAGGGATATAATATAGAGACAGACGGACAAAGAGAATCTACAAAATAATGGTCATAAAGAATGGTTTCAAGATAATACATGTACAATGAGAAGAATAGTTTACATACGTTTTTATCATTGATCCTTCCTTATCAAGACGGCACAAACATGAAGTGTGTGTGTGTGTGTGTGTGTGCGTGGTGTGTGTGTGTTGTGTGGTATGTGCGTGCGTGCGTGCGTGCGTGCGTGCGTGCGCGCGCGCGCGTGTGTGTGTGTGTGTGTGTGTGTGTGTGTGTGAGACAGACAGACAGACAGACAGACAGACAGACAGACAGACAGGGCGAGCTCAAACATAGCGATCATTGAGAGGAAGAATCTCCCCAAAAGCCATGTGCAGACGTGCCCAGAAAGAAGCCACAGCCTCCTCATCCTCCTCCTTCCACTGAAGATACGTCGTGGTTTTCAGCACCGCCATCATGGATGACGTCATTCGACGTGACGTCACCTCGTCCACACACACGACGATGAGCGCGTCATCGTAGTCCAGCACGTGAGACAAGCACAGGGACAGCTCGAACTGGCACCAGGGGCTGTGGACAAAGCTGTCGGAAAAGACCATGAGGACCTTCTTGCTGCTCTCCACACACTGCACCACGTTGTCCACGATGTTTCTGCCCGGAACGAAATCTCTCTGGTGGATACACAGCCTCAGGCCAAAGTCCTCCTCCAGCTTCACCACCAGCTGGTCCCACACCCAGGGAAGATCCTCCGAGGAGTAGGAGACGAAGACGTCGAAATCGAAGTTGTTCTCCTGCAGTCGTTGCCTCCTGAGGATGTCGCGACCTCGGAACACCTCGTACATCAACAAACGGATGTACCAACGGTAGCGGAAAAGGAGGCAGACGAGGACCAGTGTCAGGATGAACACGCCGCAGAACTGAAGGAGGCCGAGGCTGACCTCTCGGCTGAGCAGGCAAGCTTGCTGGGTCATGGAGAAATTGGCCAAGGCCATTCCTGCCATGTTCTGACATTTGTAGTCGAGTGTTGCCAAGATATCGCCTTGGAAAAGAGTCCTTGTTTCTGTCTGATACCAATGTGCAAACCACAGTAGATCACAGGAGCAAAAGAAGGGGTTGAAACCTAAAGTTAGAGAGGACAGGCGTTCACGAACACCTTCGCTGAATGTGTCTCTGTTCACTGTTTTAATGTTGTTGTTGTGAAGAAACAGTTTTTGGAGCTTGGGCAGCGAATCGAAAGCGCCATCAGGCACATCAGCTATGATATTTCTTTGTAGATACAGCTCTTCCAGGTGAGGGAATCTAGCAAATGTGCTGACTGGTATCCATTCCAGCTGGCTGTCTGGTATGTTCAGTACGACCAGAGAATGCAGATGTCTAAATAATTGAAAGAATCTTTCTTCAGTTACGGAGGTGAAATCATTTGAATTTAGATGTAAGAACTTGAGGCGGCTACAGTTGCCAAACACATTTATTCCAACTTGCTGATGACTACCAAACCTTAGACCATTGTTGCCAAAGTCAATCTCTTCTAAGTTTTCATTATCAAAAGCATAATCTTCAGCTCTTGCTTGTCCCCTATGCCAGAAGTCAGACTGGTCGTATAAACGAAGGTCCTCCAACAAGGGGAATTTGACGCTGTTGAAAGTGCCAGTGGCATAGAATCTGATGAAGTTATAAGAGAGATCAAGAACCCTCAAGTGCGGCAGGCACACTTCTGCAGTGGAAAGGATCTGAATACGATTGTAGCTTAACATGAGGTTTTGTAAGTGAGGAAAGAGAGATGTTGTCCCCATGCACGTCTTGGGAAACCTTGTCAGCGAGTTAAGTTCCAAAGCCAATATGACAAGTTTCTGCAAAGGGCATGATATAAAAATGTCGTTAAAGTCACAGTTATTCAGTTCAAGAGAAATCAATGAATTGAGAGCACAAAAACTTTCCAAAGAGTACACACCACCATGCGGATTGTAATTTAACTTAAGGAAAGAAACCTGACTCACGTTAGGTGGGAAAAAGGCAGCTGGAGGAGGTGGAAGACGACACTTATCTAACCAAACGGCTTCCAACGCTGGTAGAGAAAACAGTTCTTTGACAGAGTCAAGCTCAAGCGCTGTATTGGCAGTGAGGTTAAGCCAAAAAAGGTGCTTCATTCCTCCAAACAGGGCCCGTGGTAGCCACGATAAACGATTGTTGGACAGGTCTAATCTTCTGATGTTTGTCAGATTAGCAAAAAAGTTCTCAGTCAGAATAGCCGAAGTCAGGTTATTGTTAGACAATTTCACCCTATCGATGTCATCAGGAAAGCGTGGAATATAGGTGAGCTTTGCCCCGAGACCTGAACAGTCAGCGACATTCCTGGCACACCGACAGAGGTCATCCCCACAGGGCGCGCTGCTCCACAATGCCCCCACAACACCGCGCACAGGACTTCCCCCTCCACACATCAAGGTGAGGAGGATCAGAAACACTGCACACAGCAGCCACGTGAAGCCGTCTACACCCCTGGCCATCCTGGAGCTGACATCTGGTTTTCAGTGAAACGGCAACGGGAACACTGATAGGAACAGCCTGAGCTGTCCTTCATGCAAAGTCCGCGGTGGTAAGTGATGACCTGTAGTCCACACGCAGGCTAAGGTCTGCCCGATGGGCTTTTGCTCTGAAAGCTGCAAAGCTTAGTCAGTTTGAGCAAGTCCTTCATGCAAACTTGGCTGCACTTGAACTGCTCACAGGCAGTGTGTGACACACGCTGGGGTTTGACTGCATCCTGGTATAATGACTGGCATGACTCAACAACAGGGGACCCCTTTGTTGCTTAGTTGCAGAACGTGCCATGACCCAAGATGATGGTATGGCCACTGCCATTGACCTACTATCATTGTTTGTCAGGGACAAGAATGCTTTTAATTTTTAAAAAAACCTGGCATGGGTGTTATGAAACTAGGTCCTGTGAAAGAAACATTTACTCGATTTTGCTTTTATGGTCAACAATTTATTAAGGATGCACGGGGAATTAAAATCTGTAAACAGAATAAGCAGTCACCTCATTGAATTTTTCTTCGTCGTCGTCAAACTCTTAGACAGCAACTATTGTTGTTCGTCACGTGGGCAAAAATGTGTTGTGCTGCCCTTAAGCACCTGACAAGTCAGGCCCAGCGCATCAGACTTTGGTATGGGAGAAAACTGTTATCTTTTAAGTCTTTGATGGGGAGGGGAAGGGGGGGGTGCAGGACAATGAACCAAGACAGCAGAAAATAGACCAGAAGAAGGTGACAGGAAGAAAAGGAACTAGGCAGAAACAAAGATAGTGATAGAAAAGAGGGTATTCCTAGCACAGAATTTCCTGAAGGTGGGGGATACTATTTATACTGACAGGCCCCCAGGCATTCCCACGGGGCAAGACACTTCATTGGAATAATAACCTAAACATCATTCAGCACATCAGCACACTTTTTTGTTGTTGTTGGCATCCGTCTGTCTCGGGAGACAATGGAGAATGCCCTGTGGGTCAGTCAGTCAGTGGTGGAACTGCAGCGCCGACTGTGGCTGTAGAGCCCAATCCTGGAGCGGCAGATCCTGTTGCAGGTGTTGCATGTGAAGACAGAGTACAGCCCGTAGCGTCCGAGCTTACACCAATACGCTCTGGACTTATAACTTGTAACTGCTGCCTCCCGTGTTGTTTCTGTCGCTGGAACAGCGGCACTGTAGTGACCTCTCCAGGGCGCAAGCCTGGGCAGAGTGCATGGAGATCCTGGGCTGCCCAGTCGTCAAGATCCCCCTCTCGGCCTCGCCGGTGTAGTCCAAAGGAATGCGGTGCAGTACGTTTGGCACCAGGTTGGCTGCAGGAGCTGCCGGAGTCAGTGAGCGCTGCACACTGGTCCGCCTTCGGGGCTCCACTCCTGATTTGAAATGTTTACTCCCCTACACATGGCCGTTGGATCAGTCACAGATCTCCTCCGCCCTCTAGCCGTTGGCTGCCTGAAGCTGCTCCTCCGCCTAGTAGTGATGCAGTGTACACACCACAGCCTCACGTGGTTTAGCCCGCTGGCTGAAGCGGTTGCCCGGGGTGTGGCGCTAGGAGCCAGCACGTGAGAGATTCAGGAGATGGATGAGGACCAGAGTGCCCGTCCACCCTACCAGGTAGGATCCAGCCGCCAGGCAGCAAAGGTACCACCTCTATCCAGAGCCCCCTACACCCCTCACCAGCACACAGGACATGGGTAAAGAGCTGAAAGAAAATGACCTGAACTTGGATCTCTTTTATTTTCGCTTCCCAATCGGTGGCCACAAAACCCCCCAAAGTCTTTTGAATAACACCCCCATGTAAAATATCCAGTGTAGGTAGAAAAATACATCCTTTCATCAGTACAAAATATATATCTATATATGATATGATATGATATGATATGATATATGATATGATATGATATGATATGATAGATAGATAGATAGATAGATAGATAGATAGATAGATAGATAGATAGATAGATAGATAGATAGATAGATAGATAGATAGATAGGTAGGTAGGTAGGTAGATAGGTAGGTAGGTAGGTAGGTAGGTAGATAGATAGATAGATAGATAGATAGATAGATAGATAGATAGATAGATAGATAGATAGATAGATAGATACATAGATAGATAGATAGATAGATAGATAGATAGATAGATAGATAGGTAAAGATGTCCCATAACCTATAAGGTTGCTGAGGAACGAGGCGTCAGAGACCTCAACTTCTCCAGAAGCCAGCATATTGAGGGCGGCACCCATCTCCTCTCCCTCGCCCACCTCCTCTCCCTCGCTGCTTTACCTTCCCTACCCCTAACGAGGCAGGCACCTATTTACAGCTGGGTGGACTGGGGGACTGTACTGAAGCCAAGGCGCGCAAACGGTCACCCATCCAACTGGTAACCATGCTTGACGTTGCTTAACTTGGCGGAGGGAAAGCGAGCGCTCCGACCACTGAGCTATCCCGTCCCCAGATAGATAGATGATAGATAGATAGATAGATGATAGATAGATAGATAGATAGATAGATAGATAGATAGATAGATAGATAGATAGATAGATAGATAGATAGATAGATGCATGGATGGATGGATAGATAGATAGATAGATAGATAGATAGATAGATAGATAGATAGATAGATAGATAGATAGATAGATAGATAGATAGATAGAGAGATAGAGAGAGAGAGAGATAGACAGACAGACAGACAGACAGACAGACAGACATATATTGTATTAAGTAGTATCATAATTGTTAAATCCTATTATATCATATCATAATTATGTATGTATCTGACTGCCTCTGTCTGTGTCTGTGTCTGTGATGTCCAAACTGCGGGTCACTGTCTCTTTAACTAAGCCGTGTTCATGTGATAGGGAAATGCTGCAAGTGGGATTTTCCTTGTCTGCAAAAATGAAAGTCATTCTTCCACAAATACTGTCATCCACTCGAAACTCGTCTGCTTCCTTGTATAAGTATGGGTTATCATTGTTTGTAAATGTATATATCGGTATTGCTGAAATTGCTATTTGCTTGTGTGTGCTGTATCCTTTGTTATTCTAATTGGAGGGAAATTTTTTTATCTTCATGTAATGAATTGGGAAATAAGGGATCGGGTCTATCTCTCTGTCTGTCTGTCTGTCTGTCTGTTTCTCTCTGTCTGTCTGTCTCTATGTCTCTCTCTCTCTCAAACACACACACACCCAAACACCAACAGCCCCGCCCACCCCCACACACACGCACACACGCACGCAACCCCCACCCCCACGCCCTCCCCCACACGCACCCCCGCACCCCCTCCCCCCTCCCCCCGCCCCCCGCACACACAAACACACACATACTCACACTCATACACACCCCCACCCCACACCACCCCACACCCTCCCACACTCACCACACCCACACCCAACCACCCTCACCCACCCCTCACCCCCCCCACCCACCACCCCCCCCCCCCACACACACACACACAAAGCAACAAAACACTAAGAAATCCACCACCACCACCACCACCACCAGTATACCCCATCGTATTCCTCAGTCTATGAGTAATGCGGAAGAGGTAAGAGAGCTGGCATAGGGAGCTTGTTGCCGAAAACAAGGTTAATGACAAGAACATAGGGTGAACTTGCTCCTCTTGTCAGTCAGTCAGTCCCTCTAACTAATGGCGTTTCCAGTTTTCCTAGACATCTCACGATTAGCCAGCTTCTAGCAAGAAAAATAATTGTCCTTGTATCCAACAAAACAACCTTCCTCCACCCTGTAACCTTCTTCTTCTTCTTCTTCTTCTTCTTCTTCTTCTTCTTCGTCTTCGTTGTCGTTGTCGTAGAACGCTCTCAGACAGTAACTATTGTTGTCTGTTTATATATGAGCGAAAATGCGTCACGCTGCCGTTAAGCGCCTGACAAGTCAGGCCCAGCGCATCCGACTTCGGAATAAGAGAGAGAGAATTTGTATCTTTTAAAGTCTTTCTGGAGGAGAGTGAAGAAAAAAAAGAAGGCAGGAGAATGACCCAAGACGCCATAAAATAGACAAAGAAAGAGGTGATAGGACTAAAAGGAACAAGGCAGAAACAAAGAGAGGGATAGAAAAGAGGAAATTTGTAGCACAGAATTTTCACCCTTTAGACTGAAAGCCCCCTTTCCTGTGATGGGGATGCCAGTGGCCCTGTCAGTATAATTATCTTCTGGAAATTCTGTGCTAGGAATTCCCTCTTTTCCATCTCTTCTCTTTGTTTTATGCCTTCTTGTTGTTTTTTTCTTCTTCTTCTTCCTGCTACCTCTTTCTTGTCTGGGAATTTTTGGTTTTGTGTGTTTGTTTGTTTTTTCCTTCTTGGTCCGTTCACTCATTCTCCTGCCTGCTTTATTTTTATGTTTCTCTAGAAAGACTTGAGAGATGATCATTCTTTTCCCATGCCGAGATCGAATGAATTGGGGTCTGCCTGACTTGTTAGGCGCTATAACAGCAGCGCAACGTATACGCATACACGCACACGCACACGCGTACACGCGCGCACACACACTCACACACACACACACACACACACACACACACACACACACACACACACACACACACAAAATGACAATGACAATAAAACGAGAGACGGAGAGATTTATTTTATATTTATTTATTTCATTCTTTTATTTAGAGGATAATGGAATAAGCCCTCATGTG
>CM054136.1:83482850-83487850 GCA_028751875.1 Rapana venosa | reverse complement strand
CACATGAATGCTTATTCCATTATCCTCGAAATAAAAGAATAAATAAAAATCTCTCTTTCTCTGTCTCTCTGTCTCCCTCTCCCCTCTCTCTGTCTCTCTGTCTCTCTCTCCCTCTCTATCTCTCTCTCTGTATCCCTACGGGGGGGGACGGGATGTAAAAAAGCTCAGGGGTGCTTTTTCAGTATTCTCGAAATAAAAGAAATATGTCATTGTCTTTTCTCTCTCTCTCTCTCTCTATCTCATCTCTCTCCTCTCTCTCTCTAAAATCTCTCATCTCTCTCTCTCCCCTCTCTCTCTCCCTCTCCCTATGTTTCATTACAGTCGCATAGTATAGTGTGTTTGCAGCTATTAAGCCATTATAGAGAATCTATGCCATGAAAAGGTTATCAATGGTGGGCCTTACTTCTTATTAGATGCATTTCCCCCCTAGCTAAAAGGGCCTAAAACTTCCCCCAGATGTGTTGTTGGTTTTGTGTGTTGGTTTTTTTGGTTTGTGGTGGTGGTGTTTTTTTGTTTTGGTTTTTTGTTTTCGGGGGGGGGGGAGATAGTGTTGTGTTTTTTGGGGGGATGTGGGGGGTGGGTTTTCAGGGTGGTCCTCCCTTCCGCGCTGGTTTCTTCCTCGGTGCTGTTGGGTATGTTCCCAGGTCTGCGTTCTGTGTGTGGGGTGGTTGGGGTGTGTTGGGTTGTGTGGGGGTTTCTGTTTCTTGTGGTGGTCTTTGTTGGTCTGCTGTTTTCCCGTCTTAGTGGTGTTGTGTTGGATTGCAGCCTATCTTTTCGTGGTCCCCCAAACCCCCACCCAAAGCCACACCCCCCAAACCCCCACCCCCAACCATTCTCTGCCCTCTCTTTCTTTCCCCTCATTTTAAACCCCCGGGAAAAACAATTCCCACATCCCACTCCCTTCCCATTTAACCTCCCCCACCCCCAAACCACCTCCTAAATCAAAACTTGGTTTTCCCTTCAGGATTTGAGCCCAAACCTTGTAATTTGAGGGCTTAGTTCTTATTTTTGATCTTTCGGGGGGAAAGCAGGGCCAAGTCCCCAAAAAAATCCAAAACATCCAGCTCCCCCCTTCCATGATTCCATTTTCTTCTGTATCCCGTAACGTTCCATTCCAACGACTCCCAGAAGGAAAGTCCAAGGAAACAAACCCTGTCTACTCCGCTCCCCCCCCCCTCAAGCTGTTTTAATTCCTCCATACCACCCCCCATTTTTCATAGGAGTTCCTTGATCAAAGTTGACCAGTTTTGTTTGGCACTCCAATGTGGCGAAACAATTTCCAATTTTGGGGGGGCGGTCCACACTGTCAAAGCTTTCTCTAATCAACAAAGTTTTATGTATAAAAGATGATTTCCACTCTACAAGTTTGCCAACATGATTCCAAAGGCCTGTCAAATTCTACGTTCTTGCAACCCCTTTGTTGAAAGGGACGCCGCATTTTTCATTCCTCGAAGAATCTGTTAAGCTTTTCCTTGCACGGACGCTTATCCCACTATAGTTTGCCGTTCTGAGGTCTCTTTCTTGGGTAGCTTGATGAGGTTGCCCTCCTTTCCATCTTGGTAACTTTCCTCTTCTTCCCAAATCTTTTCCTAGGAGGGAAGCATCTCTACCGTTTTTCCAGTCTGCCTTATCTTTCTATTTGTCCTCTCTGCCTTCCCTTTCACTTTTGATGTTTCCTATTCACCCCTTTGGTTTTCTCACTATTGATTGTCTAGGCCCCTCTATCACATTCGATGTCCGGGGGTTTGAAGGGTACTCCTTTTCAGAGTTCTCAAAGTGCTTCCATCTTTTCTTTTCCCTCTTTCCCAGGATTGTCCTTTCTTCTTTTAACTCCTCATCCTGCTGTACTTCCTCTGAATTCTTATGGTCAAAAAGCAGCTTCATGTTGTTCTGCTGCTGCTTCCTCGCTTCCCCCTGCCCAGCTGTGATTCTTGCCTTGTCTCTTCCCCTTACGCTCCCCCTTGACTTCTCCTGTTCTTCTTGAACCCTCCTTTTCCTTGACTTTTTTCCTCTTTCCCCTTGTTGTTTACTGTTGCTTTCCCTTCCTGCTTTCCCTCTATTCAATCTTCCCTTTTCTTCCGATTCCTTTCCCCTCTCCTAAAAAAAAAAAAAAAAAAAAACCCGGGCCCTTTTTTTTTTTTTTTTTTTTTTATTTTTTGGGTTTTTTTTTTTTTTTTCCCCCCCCCCCCTTTTTTTTTTTTTCCCCCCCTTTTTCCCCCCTTTTTTTTTCCTTTTCCCCTTTCCCCCCCCTTTTTTTTCCCCCCCTTTTCCCCCCCCCAAACCCTTTTTTTTTTTTTCCCCCCCCCTTTTTTCCCCCCTTTGGGAAACCCCCCCCTTTTTCCCCCCCCCCCTTTTTTTTTTAAACCCCCCCCCAAAAAAAAAATTTTTCCCCCCCTTCCCCTTTTCCCCCCCCCCCCCCCCGGGGGATTTTTCCCTTTTTTTTTCCCCCCCCAAAATTTTTTCCCCCCCCAAAAAATTTTTTCCCCTTCCCCCCCTTATTTTTTTTCCCCCCCCAAAAAAATTTTCCCTTTTTCCCTTTTCCCCCCCCCTTTTTTTCCCTTTTAATTTCCTTTTTCCCCCAAACCCCCAAAAATTTTAAAAAAATTCTAAATTCCTTTTTTTTCCTTTTTTTTCCCCCCCGGGTTTCCTCGGGCCTTTTTTTTCCAAACCCCCGGGTTTTTTAATTATTTTTTTTCCCCTACCCCTTTTCCCCCGGGGTTTTCCCCCCCCCCCCTTTTCCTAAATTCCTTTTTAACCCCCCTTTTTCCCCCCCCCCCCTTTTTTTCCCCCTTTTTTGTTTCCCCTAAACCCCCCCCCCCCTTTTTTTTATTTCTTCCCCCCCTTTTTTTAAAACCCCCCTTTCCCCCCCCCCAAAATTTTTCCCCGGGCCCCTTTTTTTCCCCCCCCAAAAAAAAAAAAAAAACCCCCCCCCCCCCCCCTTTTTTCCCGGCCCCCTTTCCCCCCCCCCAAAAAAAACCCCAAACCCAAAAAAGGGGGTTTTTTCCCCCCCCCCCCCCCCGGGGGGGGGGGGGTTTTGGGGGGGGGGTGGGGGGGGGGGGGGGGGGGGCCCCCCCCCCCCCCGGAAAAAAACCCCCCCAAACTTCCCCCCAAAACCAATTTTGGGTTTGGGGGGGGGGGGGTTTTTTTTTTTTTTTTTTTTTGGGGGGGGTTTTTTTGGGGGGAAAAACCCCCCCCCAAAAAGGGGGGGGGGGGGGGCCCCCCCCCCCCCTTTCCCCCCCTTTCCCCCCCCCCGGGGGGGTTTTTTAAAAAAAAAAAAAAAAAAGGGGGGGGGGGGGGGTTTTTGGGGGCCCCCCCCCCCCCGGGGGGCCCCCCCCCTTTTTTCCCCCCCCAAATTTCCCGCCCCCAAAACCCCCCCCCAAAACCCCCCCCCAAAAAACCCCCACCCCCCAACCCCCCCCCCCTTTTTTCCCCCCAAAAAAAAAAATTTAAAAAAAACCCTTAAAAAAAAAAAAAACCCCCAAAAAAACCCCCCCCCAAAAAAAAACCCCCCCCCCCAAAAAACCCAAACCCCCCCCCCCAAAAAAAACCCCCCCCCCCCCCCCCAAAAAAAAACCCCCCCCAAAAAAAAAAAATCCCCCCCCAAAAAAAAAAAACCCCCCCCCCCCCAAAAAGGGCCCCCCCCAAAAAAACCCCCCAAAAACCCCCCAAAAAAACCCCCCCCGGGCCCCCCCCCCCCCCCGGGGGCCCCCCCCCCCCCCCCCCCCCCCCCCCCCCCCCCAAAACCCCCCCCCACCCCCCCCCCCCCCCCCTTCCCCCCCCCAAAAAAACCCCCCCCCTTTTCCCCCCCCCTTTTTCCCCCCCCCCAAACCCCCCCCCCCCAAACCCCCCCCCCCCCCCCCCCCCTTTTTTCCCCCCCGAAAAACTTTTTTTTTTTTTTTTTTCCCCCCCCCCCCCCCCCCCCCCCCCCCCCCTTTTCCCCCCTTTCCCCCCCCAACCCCCCCCCCCTTTTTTCCCCCGGGGCCCCAAAAAAACCCCCCAAACCCAAATTTTAACCCAAAACCCCCCCAATTTTCCCCAGGCCCCCCTCCTTCCCCCCCCACATCCCCCCCAAAAAACCCCCCCCCCCCCCCCAAAAACCCCCCCCAAAAAAACCCTTTACCCCCCCAGGGGGAAAAACCCCCCCCCAAAAAAACCCCCCGGGAAAACCCCAAAAACCCCAAAAAAAAACCCCCAAAAACCCAAACAATTTCCCCATTTTTTTTTTTTTTGGCAAACCCCCCCTCCCCCAAAAGAAAAAAAAAAAACCCAAAAACCCCCCCCCCCCCCCCCCCTCCCCCCCCCCCCCCCCCCCCCCCCCCCCCCCCCCCCCCCTTTTCCCCCCCCCCCCCCCTTTTTAAAACCCCCCCCCCCCCCCCCCAAAAAACCCCCCCCCCTTTTTTGTCTGGGTTTGGTTCCTACATGAATTTTTCCCCTTTCTGGTTGGATGTTTTAACTGCGGGGGAACGTGGTCAAAAAAAAAATTTGAATTTTTTTTTTTTTTTTTTTTGGGGGGGGGGGTGTAATATTAACAGTCGTTTTGACATATTTTTGAAAATGTAAAAAAAATTTAAAATGTCTTTTTTTGTATCAAATTTTTGAAAATGTAAAAAAAATTTAAAATATCCCCTTTTACATTTTTTTGTTAAAGCAAAAAAATTAAAAATCGTCTTGTGTCATTTCTCAACAGCCCAAAACCCCACCCCCCTGCCCCAAAATACACAACCTTGTTTTTGCGCGCAAAGGGCGCGCGCGCGTGTTGTGCGTGTGTTGGGGTGTGTTGTTTTGTGTGTGTGGTTGGGGTGTTGTGTTTGGGGGGTGTGGTTGGTGTGTGTGTGGTGTGTGTGTGGGGGTGTTGAGGGTGGTAACTTTGAATTTATAAAAAATAATTAATTGTAATTGTTGTATGTGTTAGAGTAGGAGAATGCAAGTGCTTTGTTTTTTTTTTTTGCAAAATATGCGCTATATAAATTCCTTTATTATTTTCATTAAATTTTTTTAAA
>CM054136.1:83443895-83473895 GCA_028751875.1 Rapana venosa | reverse complement strand
GGCGGGGATCTGGGACGTAAAAAAGGATCATGAATACTTTTTCATTATCCTGGAAAAAAAAAAGAATTTGTTTCGTTTACTTACAATGTGTAGAGGTTCTTTTTTGACTTTATTGGCTTTTTCCCCCTCTTTATTATGAGAGTGTATGGGTATTGCACTTATTTTATTACATGACATTCTATTTGCGATGAGCATAATTAAAAGTGTTTGTGTTGATCGTGTGCTATAGTGAGTATTAAATATTTAGTAATTATCCCGAAACACTCCCCACCCCACACCCCACTCACTAACTCACACACACACACAAGCCGCGCGCGCACACACAAACACACACCCACACACACTCACACACACACACACACACACACGCTCTAACACCACACACACAAACCCACACACTCACTCCACTCACATTTCATTTCTCTCCCTAAACGACTGTATTAGTTAAAATTTCTTCTTGGTTTGTTTCTTGTTTTTTTTGTGTGGTTGTATGGGTAGTAAATTTATTTCTTTATCATGACATATAATTTTGAATCGTGTATATCTAAAATGTGTGTTGATGGGATCGCATACTGTTTTGTGATTTAGACATTGGATATTATCTTGAAATACCACACACGCACACACGACACATGTCTCTCTGTCTCTGTCTCTCTCTCTGTCTATACATTTTATCGTCCTGCTTAAAATCTTAGTATATCTTGATGAAGGATTCATATTGTATATTTTCAATTACTTTATTGGACTTGCCTCTGGTACTTAAGTTTTAATGAGTGCCCTATTTTCAATATCTTATAAATTAGTGTAACAAGTTTGTGTACCATTTGACAATGTGTAGAGTTTTTCATTATGACTTATTAAGTTTGGTTGTGTTATTTTTCTTGGATTTGTGTTGCTCTTGTTTTGTTGTTGTTGTTTTGTCTGTTTTTCTCTTTTTTATCATCTTTTGTTGGTTTGGTTTTTCTTCTCTTTTGTTTGTGTGTCTGTTTTGTTAGGGTTTTTTGGGGGGTGCGGGGTATCGAGTGGTGGGGTGATTTTATTCTTAGGATTTTACTTTTAATTGCTTGCTTTGGGGGGAGGGGTTGCTGGGGGGGGGGGGTGTTTTGATAGGGTTATTGCCCTGGCTAAATTCTTAGAAAAAAAAGCACTCTGATAGGGAAACAAATACAGTTGTAGACAACAACACAATAAAGGTGGCGCTTCTCTTGTGGCGACGTGTTTTCCCCCGGGGAGAGCAGCCCGAATTTCACGCAGAGATAGATAGATAGATCATCTGTCTACACTACACATGGGGACGGGATAGCTCAGTGGTCGGAGCACTCGCTTTCCCCCAGCCAATGTTAAGCAGCATCGAGCTTGGTTACCACTTGGATGGGTGACCGTTTTGCGCGACTTGGCTTCATTAGAGTCCCCGAGTTCACCCAGGTGTGAATGGGTACCTGCCCTCTTTAAGGTCGTGGAAGGTAAAGCAGCAAGGGAGAGGAGATGGGCGCCGCTCTTAAAATGCTGGCCTCTAGAGAAGCTGAGGTCTCTGATGCCTTGCTTCTCTACGACCGCATAATTAGGTTATGGGCAACCTTTACCTTAAGTTTTTATACAAGATTAACTTGATTCGTTCAGGTTTGGCGGCAAGAACTGTAGAATGGCTAGTGATGGTAGCAGCAGCAGTAGCGGTAGCAACAGCAGCAGCAGCAGCAGCAGCAGCAGCAGCAACAGCAGCAGTAGTAGTAGTGGTAGTAGTAGTTGTTGTTGTGGTGGTGGTAGTAGTAGTAGTAGTAGTAGTAGTAGTAGTAGTAGTAGTAGTAGTAGTAGTAGTAGTAGTAGTAGTTGTTGTTGTTGTTGTTATTGTAGTTGTAGTAGCAGCAGTAGTAGTAGTAGTAGTAGTAGTAGTAGTAGTAGTAGTAGTAGTAGTAGTAGTAGTAGAAGGGAGGAGGAGGAGGAGTAGCAGCAGCAAGCATACACAAACTCCTTGTCCTTTGGTTGGTATAATCGCAGAAATGTGTTATCCCTCTTGTACAGATTTAAGCTAAATGCTTTCATGACAAAATAATCCAAAGATGATAAAACTTATTTTGTGGTGATAAGATAACAAATAGTCATGTGTGTTCTTATTCATCGTGGACATCTAGAAATGTGTTTACCTGCTCTGCCTTATATATCACTGAATCAGTTTTTGTCTGTTGTTCTAATTGTTGTTATTGTTGTGCGTTCCCCAGATTAACGCCCTGGGGGGTCACCCAGAACATGCACTCTGACTCACTCATCATCACACCTGGGAATTACTGTGAGATTGGAAGTACACCGGATGAGAAGTTTGCGTGTATGACTCTTTTCAAGTACCTCGCCATATAGGCAGCCATACTCCGACTTCAGAGGATTTTGCTCCTTAATAGAGAGTGCATGTTGTTATGTCAAGAGCTTGTCATGGCTCGAGGCAACATCAACACAACATTTGACAACATAACAACATGTTAGTGTAGGCCTTGGCATTTATCTGACATCAGTAACTGACACAGCTTTTGGCCTGAGCCATTGTATCTGTCGTAACCATCGCTATCGCTAGGCATTGTGTTAGCGCTAATCAGAAGTCCGATTTTTTTTCCCCGTATGTGTAGTTTGTTCAAGTTATTTTGGTGTTACAGCTATGTTACCTGACATACTTTTCAGCTATTGTGTAATTTGTCGTAATTGATTTTTTCTTCTTTTTTCTTTTTTTTTTTTTTTTTTTTTGGGGGGGGGGGGGGTCATCGATGTGAATAGACGTTAGTGAAGATATCACGCGCACGTGCGCGCGCGCGCGCGCACACACACACACACACACACACACACACACACACACACACACATACACACAGCGAGAGCGAGAGAAAGAGCAAGAGCGAAGAGATAGAGAATAGAGAAGAGGAAGAGAGGAGAGTGAGAGGAGAGAGAGAGAGAGAGAGATGAGAGAGAGAGAGAGAGAGAGAGAGAGAGGGTGAGAGAGAGGAGAGAGAGAGAAAAGAGATGCTGCTGCTGCTGCTTCTGCTGCTGCTGCTTATGATGATGATGATGATGATGATGATGATGATGATGATGATGATGATGATGATGATGATGATGATGATGATGAAGAATTGCGACGACGAAGAAGAAGAAGAAGAAGGAAAGAAGAAGAACAAAAGAAGAAGAAGAAGAAAATAATGAATTGCGAAGAAGAAGAAGAAGAAGAAGAAGAAGAAGAAGAAGAAGAAGAAGAAGAAGAAGAAGAAGAAGATAATGAATTGTGAAGAAGAAGACGATGATGAATTTGCGAAGAACAAGAACAAGAAGAACAAGAAGATCAAGAAGAAGAACAAGGAAGAAGAAGAAGAAGAAGAAGAAGACAAGAACAAGAACAAGAACAAGAACAAGAAGAACAACAAGAGTTGCAAAGCAGAAGAGCAGAAGAAAGGCTGCTGCCAATGAGGGGTTTTCTGTTGCAGACGTGGCTTGTTCCTATGCTGGCCGTGTGTCCTGCACCTTCGCCGACTGCCTGATTTCCTATGTGCACCGATGCCACAGACCTCAGTGCCCTCGGCTACGGCCCCACGGTTCGTATGACGCATTCTGATTGGATTGGAGTGATTGCTGATTGGCTGGTTGGGGCGGGATTGATTGTACTGTGTTGGATTGTATCGTATCGTGCGGATCGGGCGCTATTGCATGTCATGCAAGGGATTGATGGAGATTGGATGATTGTGCGAGTGAGTTACTGTTTCTGATTGTAGATAAATGTGTACCAACGGTTGGATTGTATTGGGTTATGTGTTTGCTTGTAGTGTTTGTATGAGCTGTTCGCATTCCTGTTGTGTTGTGTGATTGTGTTGTCTTCAATTTAACTCTGTATCACTCTTAGTGAGATTAAGACAAAGATGTGGAAAATGGAGTAGTGAGTGAGAGGAAGGAACAAGAAAAGACTGATTAGGTAACATGTGGTTTGTATTTTCCCCCCCCCCCCCCAAGGCAAATTAAAGGTGGGAATCCTTAAACCATTAGTAAACATTTAAATTCAACTAATTGTTAAACAGGTAACAACTATAAAATATCTACAACAAAGACTCTAATGGGCTGTCAATAGACATGTATCAATGGCAAAGGCTAATTTCGTTGGTAAAAAAAGCTTTCCACAGACCTGCTCAACAAAAATGGGGGAAAAAAAGTTTGTTTCAATGAAAACTCAAATAGATGTGGTGTGAAAGAATAGGGTCCCCACAAGAGGCACCGCACATTGTTTACAAAATTTTGTTATAAATGCATTTAATTTTAATCTAAAATAATCATGAACTCTTCTTGGGGTGCAATATTTAAATGTGTTTGAGTAAGAGTCATTAACATGAAAGTAAGCCATTAGTCAGCAGATTTCTTTAAAGATCGTTCCGTGAATTGGAGCTGATTCTCGCCACTTACTCCACGAAGTCGGTTCTAAATCAACTGATCCATCCCTTGAATAAGGACAATGCAGGTCATTGATTCTAATTGATGTCTTGCCCCCCTTTTTGGCAGCCTGTCACCCACTCATTTTAAAACTCCACGTGGCGAAGTACCCCAACAAAAGAGACCAAATACTTCTGAAACTAAAAGTTTATACATATTGTATAATTCAAAAATATTCTGGATATTTCCTGAATTGGGATTTGATAGCATACAAACCGATTAGAA
Organism: Rapana venosa; assembly: GCA_028751875.1. Taxonomy (NCBI): domain Eukaryota; kingdom Metazoa; phylum Mollusca; class Gastropoda; order Neogastropoda; family Muricidae; genus Rapana; species Rapana venosa. The sequence continues at coordinate 83,469,218 of CM054136.1, read as the reverse complement.
TCTACACAAAGTAATAGGAATGATGAAATGAAATCATAATATAGTTAAGAGCCACAAAATTGCAAAAATTCAGCTGTTAAATATTGAATGTGTTTACCAAATATATGATTTCTCTGTTTATTAGAGTCTGGTATGACGAATGCTGAACCAGCTTCAGTATTTTCTAAACTGACACATCTGTATATACTTTTAAGTTGTCATTATACTTTGTTTCGATATGGATTGGATACTGCTACCATGAGTTGTGGTGTTCCGTTCGTTTTTCATGAGTACTCATATATCATAATACCTTTATTTTATTTCCCACGAAGCTTGGCAAAGCTTCTTTCTGCATTTCTAATTCAGAATGATTAAGTCCTGACTTTGAAAAAGACTATACATATGTACCAATAGGCTTAAACACGATATATTCGACCCGTATAGGAGAATTTGTGTTTCTATCGACTGTAATTCACTAGAAACAAGTGTACATTTGTTGTCTGCGTGTAAATACATATTTGGCACTATGAAAGTTGTCGGTATTCGCTAGGAAGTCCCCATTTCGTTATAAGTTCACCTAGTTGAGTAGGTGGAATGTACACCAAGTGCAATAGGTTTATAAGCTTTACAGTCTCCACTTTGGAGTTGTGGCCCCAGTAAATAATTGAGCACTAAAAAAATTCTTGTCCATAATGACACTTGACCGTATAAGTGACTAGCTAAGCATTTCAGAGTGACTATATCTTGTCCCCAAGACGTCTGGGAACCATTTGTAAAGAAAATTAATACATTTTCGAGCTTTTGTTAAACTTATCCAATATACATTCAATCAATTTTTAATGTAATAATATGCCAAAAAATAGGACATATTGGTACTGAATTTGCTCCCACCAAGCTTAAACTGTGTATTGTATCTGGAGCACGCCTTGTTAAAAGCATAATGTGCGTTGTTTTCTGTTGAAAATGTCAGACCATTTTTCAAAAATATAATTTATATAAATATCTAACCTGTTTGTAGATTTTTCTAGTATATTGAAGCACCCTCTTGTTGTACTGCCTCATATGACATTCATCCAATACATGATCATCTGCAATATGTACTAGGATGATATTTGTAACATTTTTGTGGGTAGATCGTATAACAGTATATTAAACAGTAAAGGGCTATAACAGAACCCGGTGTAAATCCAGATGGAGTACCTAGAGTGTGATTGATTGTATTCCCTACTCTCACTTGTAGCCCTTCTGTGTTACATAAAAAGCTTTGATATAATAAGTAAACATGCCCAAGAAGCCAGTAAGTCGGCAATTTATGCAGTAATTTATAGCATGCCAACGTGATCGTAGCTTTTCTGAACATCAAAAAATTGTGCCATAGAAGTTTGTTCTTCTGCAAACGGTTTGTTTACTTGTGTGTTAGTTTAACTAGAATTATCAATGCAGATCTCCTTTTTGAAAGCCTTCTGATTATTGGAACTATCTATTTTTCTGACAATATAAACAATCTCTTAGAATATTCGCTCCATTAGCTTACCTTGTAGATCGCGCTATGGTCTGTAACGATTTTGTCATTTTGTTGGCTTCTTCCGTGCTTGGATGGGATCAATGATGACTGCTTCTTGACTGGCATAACACTTAGGTCCAACACTTTTGAAAATTTATGTAATATAAAAATGAATTTCTCTGGGACATTGTTTCAGCATATCATTGGATATGGCTCTAAGCCAACAAAGTTTTCTTATTAGGGTAAAGAATGTAATACATTTTGACTTGTTCATTGATTGTTATATTGGGGCATCGATTGATCGGGGTTAGATAAAAGTGGGTCTTCATATTCTTTTTGTTCTCTTCAGATTTCGGTACTTACGCTATTATTGTAAGACCTTCAATACCTTGGATTCTGAGAAAATATCTCTGTGGGTTGGGAGGCACTGTGTGTGCCTATATTTATTTACGGTGTAGATTGTGTTGTGAGATAGTGTATTGTACTGTGCTATATTATATGTATGGTGGTGTACTGTGCCGGATACTGCCTTGGGTTGAATTGTAGTGGTGTCTGTTGTGTTTTTCGGGTTGTGTCAAGTTGTGGCCTGTAGTGAGTTGCTTGGGGTTGCATTATGTCGTATTTGTGTTGTGTTTTTAATTGCTTTGGTGTTGATTTGTATTGTGAGTGTTGGTATGCTATAGTTGTAATGTATTGTTTTTTCTTTGTATATTGTGTTGTGTTGTGCTAAATTGCATCGTATACTTACATACAGCATACTTACATACATACATACATACATACATACATACATACCTGCGATGCATACATACATTACATACAACAGACATACTTACCTACATAAATACATACAGACTTACTACTTACAACGTTTCCTGGAATAATTAAACAACTTTAAACAAAAGAAAATCGTGTAACATACTTGCACGTCTGTTGCACTCGCTGTGAAGTGAGTAGTGAGTGAGGTGGTGATATTGAAAAAAAATTATTTTCCTTGAAGAATGGAATAAGCACACATTGCTTTTTTTACAACCAGTTTCTTGTATTGCAGTTTTGTAAGTTTTGTCATCCGTTCCCACCGTCAACACAATGGCCTACTCCTCCGAAAAGCGAAACAGGCTTTCTCGTGTTCGCAAAGGTGTTCTGCGCGTGGTTTTGCACACGGCATGTGTGGGTGTTGTGTGTGTGTGTGTTTGTTGTGTGTGTGCTCGCGCCGCGCGCGCCAGCGCCGCGCGTACCTGCGTAGATGCGTGTTTATTTTATTTATACTACTTTAAGTCTGCTGAAATTCGGCTGCTTTCCCCCTGGAGTGCGCGTCGCCACAAGAGCTCCGCCACCTTTTTGTTGCGGGTTTGTGTGGTCTTTTTCTTTTGTGGGGGGGGGGGGAGTTTTGTTTTTTTTGGTTTGCAACGTATTTGTTTCCCTATCAAGTGGCTGTTTTTTTATAAGAACTTTGCGAGGGACAACTCTCTTGTACCGTGGTCCTTTTTACGTGCGCTGGATTATTTTTGTATAACACAACGGGACCCTCGGTTTAGCGTCTTTCCATAGATACGCCAAACCACCAAAGCATGGTCTAATGATGGTGAAGAAAAGTTTCGGGCCGCCAAACGGGATTCAACCACCCGCACACCTCCACCCGACTTTTTAGCTTTCTTAGACAGCGCGTTACCTCGAGACCACCGATCCATGGTGATGTGCTTTGTGCGCGCGCCGCGGCTCGTGTTTGTGTGTGTGTGTGTGGTCGTGTGGTGTGTCTGTGCTGTGTGTTGGTGTGCTGGGTTGTGTGCTGTGTGTGTTTCTGTGTGTTGTGTGTGTGCGTGTCTGTGTCCGTGTCCCTCATCCTATACAAGAATATCCGCATTTATATTGAAACGCAGGTAAGAAACTGTCGAATTCCATGAGGGGACATCACCAAGCGGGACTACCCCAAAGTGAACAAGGAATCTTGCGAGTGCCTCCCCAGAACTACAATCATCCGGCATTCAATGCGAGGCTGACTACACCGCCAGCTGTGACCCGCGACCACCATCACCCTTCACCACCCCACCCATGCCCGTGGGAAAGCGTTGAGGAATTGCTGACATTGTGTGTTGTTGTTGCTTTTGTGGTATGTTGTATTTGGTTGATGAATTGTTGTTGTTCGGGTGAGTTGTTGTTGTTGTTGTTGTTGTGGTTTGTTGTTTTCGTGGCGTGAAATTTATTGTGAATACAATAGTCATATTTTTAGACAGGAAGTGGTTGTGTTGTTGGGGGGGTGGGTGGGGGTGGGGGGGTAAGTGGTGTTGGGTAAGTGGGGTGTGTGGTGTGTGGTAGAGGGTTTGTGTGTGGTTTGTGTATGTGTGTGTTCAATGCCAAATTTTTTAGTAGTCAAATGTACTTGGAAGTAGCATGAGTTGCGCATTTTTGCAGAAGCCATTTATCTAAAAACGAGAGAGAAAAGGGAGGAATTATAAGCATATAGGAATACATTAAATACCAAAAAACTTTTAAATTGAAAGTCATACAATCAATCAAACAAAAACATTAGATAAATGCTGACGTAGAATAAAAATACCTAAACAAGCAAACCATACTACGTCTTGCTTAAATAACACTCCTCCAAAAACAAACATTTAAAAAAATCAAAACAAAACAAAAAGACCATAAACACACACACACACACACACACTCACACACACACCCACACACACACTACACACACACATCCTCTAATATCACTTAGAGGGAACAACGGTAAATTGAATACAACAACAACACAACACACACACACACACACTCTCACACACACACACACACACACACACACACACATAACACACATCACACAACACACAAGTCAACCAAACAATAAGTACACAAAACATACAATAAAATTGAAAAGAATAATACAATAGCACATACACCACACAGGTACACAGCCAACCAAAAAGCAACAACAATATCAAACAGTATACACCCATCAACAATAATACCAAAACAAATAAAGAACAATAGAAATTAACAAAAACAACATAGCAACATTACAACAAATATCAACATAACAAACATAAACCTAAAAAACTATAAAGCGAAAAAGCAACCAAGCCAATATAAAAACACCAAAAAAATCCTGAACATACAACCACAAACAAAACAACAACAACAAGAATAACAACTTCTACCACCACCACACTACACAGCTTCTACTACTACCTTCCTCTACTTCTACTGCATAACTTTTTGCTTCAAGATTCAGCGCTACAAAATTTCCATACGATATTTAATAGTATTATTAGTATTATTATAGATAATAGTATTTTATTATTACACTTCTACTACTACTACTTCTACACAACTTCTACAACTACGAATTATACTATACTACTACTACGAACTAACTACTCTACTACTACTACTTCTACTACTACAACTACTTACTACTACAACTACTACTACATCACTACTCAATATCTCCTACTACTACGACTACGACGACTACGACACTTCAACTACGATCACCTAATACGACTCACTACAACTACTACTACTACTACTAACACTACTACTATCCTACCGACGTACACTACTACTTTCGACTACTACAACTACTACTCTTCGACTACCTACGCACTTCTACTACAATTTCTACTGCTTACTTACGACGTCTTCAGCTACTACTACTTCCTATTTACTACTACTACGACTACTTTCTACTACTTACTTCTATTACTACTTACTACACTGACACTACTCTACTACTACTAACTTTCTACTACACTACTACTACGACTACATCTCCTTCTCTGACGAACTAAGACTTCTACACTACTACAACTACTACTTTACTACTACTACTTTCTACACTACTACTTCTACTTCTAACTACTCCACTGGTTTTTTTTTTTTTTTTTTTTTTTTCTTTTTTTTTTGTTTTTTTCTTTGTCTACTACTTCTACTACTACGTCTACTTACTACTACATCCACTTCTACTACTACTACTACTTTCTACGAACTTACTACCTCCACTTCTACTATACTACTGCTCTACTTCTACTACTACTACATCTCTAATACTACCACCTCCACTCTACTACGTCTAACCTCTTCTACGACACTTCACTACGACTACCTTCGACTACTACTACTACTACTACTACTTTACTATAACTACTACTACTTCTACTTCACTACTAACTACGACGACTACTTTCTACTACTACTCCTAACTTCTAACTTCTACTACTACTAACTTTTCTACTAGTAACTACTCTCTTCTTCTACTACTACTTCTACTACTACTAACACTTACTTTACTACTACACTTCGACTATATCTACTACTACTACTATCAGGCTGCTGCTGCTGGCTGCTGCCACTAGCGTTCTGCTGCAACTACTACTAACAACTAAATGGATACTACATGGAAGTTGGATTCAAAGCAAAAAGCAAAACAATGTCTCCACTCCCGTCCTTCTCTGCTGGTCTATACAGGCATGTAATATTGTCTGTGTTTTTGATTTTCAGGCAAAAAACGTAATCCTTCCATCTAAAAGAAATACATCTCAATATACATCGCCCACCAACTCTACCATCAAGCAGCAACAAATTACGTAATCTAATAAAAAGGGGGAATAACAACAACGACGAACATAAAGCAAAAACCATCATTTTATGTTAAGCTACAGAACAGCTACAAATGATAAAACCAAAAAAAGAAAAGCAAAAAATAAAATAATAAAAACACACCCAAAACATTCAGACCAACAAGAAAGTAAAAGTCCGAAACAAACCAAATAAACAACACCACACACACGACTCCGTATGCACGTGCATAAACACACACACGCACCAGAGGGCGCACTGGTGTTTAACTCAAGGGATAACTTTCCCCTAAGTTATCATACAGTGCGCCTCCGCTCTTCCCCAAAAGTCCTTCGATAACTGGAAACCAGCCCGTGTGCGAACGCATGCCAGAACATCCTTGAGCTCCACACGTTAAATCCGTTCCCTCTTCGTAATATCTAGGCCAGTGCGTGCCGGTGGGAACAATGACAGAATTGACAAAATTGCATAAACACGGGACGGGATGTAAAAAAAAGCACATAAGTGCTTATTCATTATCCTCGATATAACATTTAGAAAATAAAAATTAAAGATTAAATTTAAAAACGCACACACCATCACTACTAGGCACGTGCACACACGCCACGCACACAACACACACACACACACACACACACACACTCACACTCACACACACATCAGTACGGCCGACGTCACACCACACGACACGCACCAGATCTTAGATATTCAGGGCTCCAATATCATGTCAGCCCATCAGCAGATCAATACTCATAATAAAGATTACTAAATACATATACTCTTTAAATGACTATAGAAACTTTGGTCGAGTCAATTTAATGACAATAATACATCAGTGCGGCACCTCATCACTCCACCACACGAACTCATGCGACATCAACACATTGCAACAATATTGATTCAGTTACCACAAGAATCCTCAATATATGACATGTTCAGTGAAACAGGTCATACGATTCGTAAAGCGGATATACATGTCTAGGTTTACAAGTCCTGTTCTAACACTTTTATTCATGAAATATCTGTTTTAGATGTGTTTACTGATCGTTGCTATTTAATCCATTTCATTTTGTGTGAGGCTAATTCCATAGTTCACATGCCTGAATACAATAGAAGCTCATGATATTAGGGTATAGCTGTCCTGGGAAATGTAAGAAAATGAGTTGTGTCTATGCAGCTATCTTTGAAAGTTTGGAATCTTCGGAGTGCATTTTTATGAACAAATTTTTGCATAAACACTGCAGTATTGAAGACAAGTCTGGGTTCGAAAAGTCAACAGAAGGGTTCTATATCCTCAATATCAGGGGTTTGGATTTTAACATCCACAATTTAATGCGGTGTATAGATACTATATTGATTTTCTAGTCGTTTCCCGCAGGAATCCCAAATAGTTACAGTGTCAATGTTAGTTTAATTGAAAGCGAAAAATATTTTTTTGAAATGATTATTTAGTAAAATGTTTGTTGTGTTTGTTTTCGGTGGGGGGGGAGAAGTAGAAAAAGCCCGATATGAGGCATTAAAGCCTAGTGACATGTGATCATTTCAAGTAATTTTTTTGGTCGAATGTGACACCTAATAGTCTATAAGAGTTTAAACTTCTTCCAACTATGCCGCTATCCATTAACAAAGATTAAAACTTACTCTTGTTAGTTTATTGCATTTTCCTGTCCTGCTGATTATCATACATACACTTTTATTTCCATGCATTTAAGGACATAGGTGTAAGTGATCCAATGTAATGAACCGTCAAGTCAGATGGAAGGTGCAATGAACCTGCCAGGGGTCGAATCACTACAAAAGAAAGTGGTATCGTCAGCAAACATTGCACAAACTACAATTAATAAAACAGGTAACTCATGTACTTAGACGGGAAAACAAAATGTTCCCAATACACTACCTTGTGTTACTCCCATAACTAATGACAGTAGGTCTGATTGTTTGATTATTTACAGATAGACTGCTGCCTATTTGACAATACTTTTCTAGCAGTTTGGATAACTTCAGTGGCAGTTGCAATTCTATGTGTAAATAACAAAATGATTTGAATCACATTAAATGCGTTTTGCAAATCAACATAATGGAGGCCAGTATACTGACTGTCATATTATACTGTGTAAGAGACTGTCGTATGTTAACAGTGTGACAAGAATAGTTTTTAAGGAAACCCTGACCTGATCATGCGATTAGACTTTTGTGCTAAAGTAAGAGTTTAGGGCTGTTAGTATGGTGATTTTTCAGGTTTAACTAATGCAGAAGAAGTATATGTCATAATTCGTAGGATACGAGTATTCACCTACTTATAGACGGTATAAAGTTTGCGTTGTTTAAACTTGAGAGAAAACACCTTTTTCTCAATACACAAGTTGTAGTGCATGTCATTTTTCAACAATAATCGGACTAGAGAGTTTTAACATCCGTCCATCCAAATTGTCTAGATCACTAATTGTTCTAGAGTTCGTTTATATATTTAGGCTTTCTAATATGTCAAAGATTGTCATTGGCTGGAGATTAAATGGAAGTTTAATTTGCTTTGAATTAATTTATTGTTTTAAGTAATAAAGATCATTTTCGCTTGACTTGTCACATGTTATAACTTTCTTTATTACATTTGAAAAATGGCTGTTTAATTCAATAGCTGATATGTCTTTAATAATCTGATGAATTTTTTATACACGTCTATTACATAATGTATTGATGACTTTCGAAATCTGGCGAAAGTCAGAGTGGTAGTTAGTAACTGGTTGAATTGTAATACGCTTTGAATCCTGCATTTTAGGGAATTTTACTTTATTCCTGTGTATCCTGAAATTCTCATTGTACCATGGTTGTCAGTGGTTTCATAAGTTTATCTCAGATTGAGTTGGTTATCAAAGGGTGGTTTTTTTCTTTAACTCATTCGTCGTATAAAGGGACAAAGTTGTTATACACTATGATAAAAGTGTAACCCAAAACGTCACAGTTTCATTTGAGTCTCTGATTTTATAGATGTTGATGTAAATGGTGAATCTTATCAGGTCTAAAATAAAATAATCCCCACAGAAGTGTTTAAAATCTTCGGATTAGATATTTATGCCCAACTTTAGGATGTTTTAATACTTTTAAAGCCAAGTACAGCATACAGATGTTGAGCATTGTATCCACATGATGAATAATTTTTCAGCTATTGTGGTTTTGCGATTAGATAATTATCAATTAAAGTTATGGAGTTTGCTGTTATACGTGTGGGTGTTATCCATTAGTTGTTCCAGGCCAATCTCATATAGTTGTGATTCCACTAGGCTTAGGGTTTGAGAGTAAACTATGTTACCTCTCAAAGAATCACATCTCATTAGTTTAAAAGTGTAACTTCAGCCAGGAGAGAATGAATCTATTCAACCATCTGTGGTTTCTGACGAGTTCTGTATATAAAGCCAATCATAGGGGACTAATGTGTTTTAATTTGATTTCTACCCTAATTGAATCAGATGTCATAAAACATCAAAATTGTATCCGTTGACAGCATAATGAAGATTGCAAATATGTCAACAAGCTGTAGTGTTTGTTTGTTGGATCTTGACCAAATATGTGTATCCTGGCAGGTGCATTCCGCACCATTATATTGGTAAAAGCTGGAATTCAGCATAGCCAACAAATGACGCTCATTTCATCAAAATTATTAGAGTTCTGTTTATATAAGTTATTACAATTCAGAATGCGGGCTCAGTTTTTGGCCCTCTGAAGTTTTTGTTAAAAAATGTTTCTGGAAATACTTCTTCTTCCAGCCCCCCCCCCCCCCCCCACACACACTCCACACACACTCCGTGCGCTCTCTCTCTCTGTGGTGCGGTAAGGGAGAGAGAGAGAGAGTGAGAGAGAGAAGAAGAGAGAGAGAGAAGCGGAGAGAGAGAGAGAGAGAGAGAATTGAAGAGAGAATGCGGTGGTAATAATAGTTACTTTGTATGAATGCGGGTGTGTCTAAAGCACAATGTAGTGAATAGACATTAAACAGAAACAAAACAAAAACAATCTCACTCTCTCTATGCTATCTCTCTCTCTCTCTCATTCATGTCGGTCCTCTACTCTTCTCCTCCTCTCTATCTCCTCTCCCTCTTTTCCTCTCTCTCTCTCTCTCTCTCTCTTCTCTCTCTCTCTCTCTCTCTCCTTCTATGTTATTGTGTATTCTAATAAAGGGCAATATCATAATTTCGAGGTTCAATATATTGTGACTTGTTGACTGTACTTGAGCTCCATTGAAATCCCTATTTTAATAATCTTTTACCACTGGTAACAACTATGTGTAACTATTCTCCCAATAGAAGGTGTCAATTTTTGATCTATAAGTTTGGCTTTACTCTCCTCTCTCTCTCCTCTCTCTCTCTCTCAATCTCCTCTCTCTCTCCTCTCTCTCGCTCTCTCTCGCTCTCTTCGCTCTCTCTCGCTCCGTCTGGTGTTGTTAAGGCGGTGTTTTACTTTGTTCTGGTGTTTGGGGATTGTGTTGGGTTTTCGTCTTGATATTTTTTTTGTTTGGTGTAGTGTGTGTTGTGTGTGTGTGTGTGTGTGGTGTGTGTGTGTGTGGTGGGTGTGTGTGTGTGAGGGGAACGGGTGCTGGTTTTTTCTTGTGTTTTAATTGCTGTTGGTGGTGTTTGGGTTTGGGTTTTGTTTGGTTGGTTTTTTTGGTTGTTTTTTCTCATTGTTGTTTTATTTGTGGTAAATTTTCTTGTTTTATTGTTTGTTGTATTTGGAAGGGTTTTTTGGCTGCGTTTTGTAGTTTTTTTTTGTTTGTTTTTGTTTTTGTTTTTTTTTTCTTTTTTTGTTTGTTTTTGTGCTGGCGGTGTTGTTGTGTGGGGGGGGTCGGGGGAGGGTTTGTCTTTTTTGCTCGGCTGGGTTTGTGTTTTGGTTGTGGTTTGTTTGTTTGTTTGTTTTTCTTCTGCTCTCATTTTTCTTTAAAAAAAGTTTTTTTCCCTTTGCTTCTTCGCTTGAAATATGAGTACTGATGCATTAGTTAAATGTGACCCCATGGGCGGGACTGGATGTAAAAAAACATGAAGACTTATGCCTTTATCCGTGAAAAAAAAGAATTTGTTTTCTATGACTGTACAATGTGTAAGATAGTTCTTTTATGACTTTATGGTTTTTTCCCCTCTTTATTATGAGAGTGTATGGGTATTGCACTGATTTTATTACCATACATTCAATTTGCTGAACATAATAAAAAGTATTTGTGTTGATCGTGTGCTATGTGATGTAGTACATATTTAGTATTATCCCTGAAGACACCCCCCCCCCCCCACCCCACCCCACACTATACACACTCAACACCACACACACACACACTCACACACGCTCAAACACTAGCACACACACTACACCAACACACACACGACATACGACTCACACACTCGCACTCACTCACCACCCAAAAAAACGACCTACCTCTCCACATCAAATCCAAATGCGAACTATTTGCTGATGACACAACTATTCATACGAGCCACAATAACCCTATCTCTCTAGCAAAAGCATTACAAAAAAGTGTTGACCAGCTTATTGAATGGACCGAACTAAACCATATGTCTATACACCCCCAAAAAACAAAATGCATGCTTATTACTACTAGACAAAAGCGTCAAAACTTAACCCACAAACTTACTCCCATCAACATTAAAAAGGAAGTAATTGAACAAACCCATCACCACAAGGTTTTAGGGGTAACAATTGATGAAAATCTCAGTTGGTTCTACCACATATCTCAACTATGCAAATACATGTCCCAAAGAGTATACCAACTTTCTAAAATCAAGCACTTTCTTGACTTTCATTCAAGGAAACTATTCTTCCAATCTTATATACAATCCTCAATAGACTATGCTTCTACCCTATGGGATTCTGCTAGTGCAAACACTATGAAACCGTTACTGAGTCTGTACAAACGAGCTCTCAAACTGGTCCTTTTAAAAAAGACAAGCTTACTAGAAGCTGACTATACTCAATTAAATATTCTCCCCTTACGCCAACGACTAAAATATAACAAAGGAGTCATGATGTTCAAGATCATGACAGGAACTGTTCCATCATACTTAAAAGACAAATTCCCCCTAAACCAATCCAGAAATACTATAAAGCCCAGTGTCCCTATTCCGAGAATAGACTTATTCAAATCTAGTCTACTTTACTCAGGCCCTAAGCTGTGGAACTCCCTTCCAGATTCAGTTAAACAACATCAATCAATAACAATCTACAAAACTCAATTATCAACTCACTTGATACATCAACAATAACAAACCACAGTCCATAGCCTTAAAAGCAAAGTTGCGTATCCTCCCTTACCTATCTGCCTTTTCCATCCTACCTATCTGCCCTTCCCTTTCCCTTCACCTGTATGTATGTCAGACTGTTGTCCTCTCTCTCTCTCTCTCTCCTCTCTCTCTCCCTCTCTCTCTCTCTCTCATCTCTCTCTCTCTCTCTCTCTCCTCTCTCTCTCTCTCTCTCCTCTCCTCTCTCTCTCTCTCTCTCTCAAATTTTCATTGTTGTTGAGAAAGTGAGTCTAGCAAGTGTAAGCTTTTTTTTTTTATTTAATTTTTTTTTTTAAATAAAATTATTATTATTTAATTTTTTTTTAAACTACACTTTAGTTATAAGAAATATATCTATCATAACAATAACATGTGTTAATCTGTACGAGTATAATGAAATAGAGTGTTCACAGTGATGATCTGCTGTTTTGAGAATGATATTCAGTATTTTTTTCCTATGTCTTATTTGTCTTGTTTGTTTACAAACAAAAAGCATAAATCTTTAACACACACACACACACACACACACACAAACACACACACTCTCCCACTCTCTCTCATTTCTTCCCCCCCCCCCCCCTCCCCCCCCATCTCTCTCTCTTACCTACAATGTATAGATGTTCATTTTATGACTTTAGCGATTTTTTTCTCCTTATTGCTTGAGTGTATTGACGTTGGGCCTTTTCTTTTTCATGGCGTTCAATTTGTAGGAGTATATTCGAAAAGAATATTGATGGTGATCCTGTGCTGTCTCGAGAATTATACATTTAGTATTATCCTTGAAACACGCACTCTCTCTCTCTCTCTCTCTCTCTCTCTCTCATCTCCTCTCTCTCTCTCCATCTCTCTCTCTCCTCTCTCTCTCTCTCTCTCTCCTGACCTTACAGAATTGGCTTTCACCCCTCCCCCCCCTTTCTCCTCTTCCTTGTTTTTATTGTATGAGTATACGGGTATTGAGTTTATTTAATTATCTTGACATATAATCTGCATGAGTATAATCAAAATTGGTGTTGACGGTGATTGTGCACTGTCTTGAGAATTATATATTTTAGTTATCACTGAAACACACCTCTCTCTTCTCTATCCTCTCTCTCCTCCTCTCTCTCTCTCTCTCATCTATCTCCTCTCTCCCCTCTCCTCCTCCTCTCTCCCCTTTTTAGGGTCCTCTTATAGTCAAAAGTAAAACCCTGATAAAAGGATTCATTTTTTTTAATTTTTTCAATACTTTTTTTGGGACTTGCCTCTGTACTTAATTTTTTTAATGGGGTGCCCTTTTTAAAATATTTTATAATTATGTGAAAACAAAAAGGGGTCCCAAATTTGAAAAATTGTAGATGTTTATTTTATGCCTTTTAATTTTGGTTGTGTTATTTTTTTTTGGTTTTTGTTGTTGCCTTGTTCTTGTTTTGTTGTTTGTCTTTTTTTCCCTTTTTTTTATCATCTTTTTTTGGGTTTTTGGTTTTTTTCTTCTCTTTGTTTGTTTGTTTTTTTTTGGGTTTAGGGTTTTTTGGGGGGGGGGGGAAAGGGGTGGGGAATTTTTTGGGATTTTCTTTTAATTCCCTTTGCTTGGGGGGGGGGGGAGGGTTTTTTTGGGGGGGATTTGTTTTTAAAAAGGGGTTTTTTTCCCCCTTTTTTTTTTTGCGAGACTGTATAAGTTTTGGGGTTATTATTTTTTTAAATTACCCCTAACGGGGGGGGACGGGGATTAAAAAAGCCATTTGTGTTTTTTCTTTATCCTCGAAATAAAAGAATTTGTCATTTTCATTGTCATTGCTATCTATCTCTCTTCTCCCCCTTCTTCTCTCTCCCCCAAAAGTTTTTCCCTCCTCTCTTCTCTCCGCTCACTCTCCTTTTCCTTTTCTCTCCTCCCCTCCCCTTTCTTTCTGTGTATCACTTGAACTCCCCACATGTTTATTCAAACCTTACTTCCCCCCCTTTTTTTCCCTTTTCCCTCATAACCCTTTTTCCCCTATTGTCTAATACACTTAAATGGAGGACTTTAAAAGTAAAGAACAAAAAAACCCAGACCCCCCAAAAAAAACTTTAAATACACTAGGGGCAGAGCATTCCATGGGCAAAAAAGATTTTGTCCGTTTTTATTCGTGTGCACACGAATGCAGCATCTGCCCATATGCATCACCCCCCACGGGGCCCACCACAAACACCCCCACCCAAAAACACAGCCCAAAGCCACACACCCTCAAAACCAAAAAACGTGTGTATGTTTGCGTCAAGTCATATAAAGAAAAAATTCTTTTTTCCCAGAGGGTAAAATTGCTTTTTTTTTTTTCATCAAGCCATCTATCTAGGAAAAAAAAAACAACTTGATCAAAAAATATCTAACCACATTTTTAGGAAAACCAAAACCAATAACGTGCGTACCTGCGTGCGTGTGTGTGTGGGGGGTTTTGGTGGTTTTGTGTTTGTGTTTGGGGTAGGTGTGTGTATAGTGTGTGGGGGTGTGTGTGTGCAAATACAATAGTGTACCCTTGTTTTTTGGGTCATGGTCTATTGCTTTTATGCAATTATATAAAATAATATATATATAAGAGAGAGAAGGGGAGAATATAAATAAAAAAGTATGATATATATATAAAAATATATATAAAAAATATATATATTTATGTTGGAAAAAAACATTTATATATAAGATAGAAAAGATAATGATAAAATAGATAGAAGATAGATAGATAGATAGATAGATAGAAATAGATAATAGTTTAGTTTAGATAGATAATATAAATGCAAACTCAAGTATGTACGAATGTCAGTGGGGGGTTAAATTTATTTCACTGAACTATCAACTTAAATTTTCCACCCCATCTATTATTCATTTGTGAAACTTACGGGCAAAAACCACAATAAAAAGATTAGGCTTACAAATCTCAGTTTGCCAATTGTCAGAAAAAAACCCAACCCTCATCAAAAGTGCTGCCTTGCAGTGAAGGCAGCTGTAATTGGGTTGCGTTTTACACCCAACGGAAAACCGGATAAACTTAAATAACCCGCCCCCAAAAAAAAACTGCGGGCCCCGGGTGGGGGGGAAAAGGGGGTTTTTCTTCGTGTAGGGGAATTATTACATGGGGAAAAAAAGGAGTCGATACCGGGTTTTGGGCTATAAAAAAGCCCCCTTTACTGCCCAAAATCTTTGTCTCCGTCCACTTCTGGGGAGCAGAGAGGAAAATATGGGTGGTAGACTCTTTTCTCTAAGAAACGATCAAAAACCCAAAAAAGTAGATACAAAAGAGATGACGTGATAAAGAAAATTTAACGGGCCCAAAAAGAAGACGATGATAGTGTAGTTTAACGAGGGGGAAGAAGTTTGTGTTTGATGACAAAGATAAATAAAAAGTAGGGGTTATGCTGTATTCTTGCTGAAGATGCTGCTATAGAAAAATGAAGATGCGATAACAAAGGTGATGTAGTTTCTGAAGAAAATGAGGGGATGATGAGAACTAGAAACAAGAAGGGTGTTTCTGTATGCTTGCAAAATGGGAATGCCAAATGGATGTAACGCTTGCTGCTGTGATAAATACCAAACCCCCTGCCCGAAACATTTTTTTTTATAGTGCCCCTTAAGGCCGAAGTACAAAAAAATTTTTTCAGTTTTCCCTTTTTGTTCTCCTCTCCCCTCTCTCTCTTCCCTCTCATCCCCTCTTTTCCTCCTCCTTCCCCCTCTTCTCCCCTCCTCCCCTCAGCTTCTCTCTCTCTCTGGGTGAAATTGTAAATTTCCTTCTACGCCAACCATGTATTAAGGCCCTAAGGCGGGAATACATTACATTTCTCATTTTTTGAGTTCCCCTCTGTGTGTTTAGAAGTAATAAATGAAGGGTTTTTTTTTTTCTGATTGAAAGAACCTAATGGCTTTTCCCTTTTGAACTGCTTAACTGCAGTTTTTGGGGTTTTGAAACTTTTTGGGTAGCCCAAGTTTTTAAAATTAAATGTTTTCCTGGGGCAAGGATAGGGAAAAGAATGCATATAAAAAAAAAAAATAATTTTCTGACTATGTAGTGGGTTTTTTTTGTTCCTCTTTGGTGTGAAGGGTTTATCTAACACCCCGTTCAGAGAACTGCTGTGTTTTGTTTTTGGGAGCCTCATCTCAGAAGACTAGGATTTTGTGGGGTTTTTTAGGGTATTTTTGTACAATTTTTGTCTGGGGCCCCTATAAATGGCTATACTTAACATAATTAAAGGATGAAATAAATTTTTCTATTTTTAGAGCGGTGGCTGCCTTTTATCATTGATATCTGTGTTTGATTGGGGCATAACAAACAGTATTAATGAATGCATAAAACTGTTAAATTAATAAAAAAAGGCTGAACCTTTCCCCAAAAAAGACTTTATCAAAAGTGTCCCTCACATGTGTCCTCGGGACTAATGTTTTAAACATACTTTCTATTTTTACTTCTCCCCACAAAAGTACCAAAAACTGAATTCATGACAAACCCATTATGCAGTTTAAAACAAATCGAGGGGGAATTTTTGTATACTTAAAATCCTAAATGAGCATAACAAAAATTTAAACTGGAAAAAAAAAGGAAAACAAAACCCTGGATGAATCGATACATGTATAATTTAAAAGAAATAGAAACTAGGGGCCCAACCCAATTATTTCCCCCCCTTTGTGGGATCCCAGGCCCCTGTCATTTCCCATTATAGCATCCCCAACATCGGGAAAATTTCGTGCTAGGTTTCCCCTTTCTGTCCCTCCAGGGCCTTGCCCTTTCCCCAAAAAAGACTTTTTTGGGTGTGTCTGTAAATATACTGTTTAATTTTCATAGGATAAATAGTAAAGGGTTTTCTTCTCGTGCAGCTTGATGTTTTTTTCTTATTTTTTTCTCAGAATTTTCCTGCTGAAGGGGCCCCGGGCCCCCCCCCTTTTTCCTTTTAAAACAAAAGCTGAAAAAAAAAAAAAAAAAAAAAAAAAAAAAAAAAAAAAAAAAAAAAAAAAAAAAAAAAAAAAAATTAATCAAAGGATTAAAAACAATTAAAATTAATTTTGGGGTGAATCCATTTCAAAAGGTTTTAAAAAAAAAGGTTACACACACTAAAAACGTTTTGTTTAAAACTTACAAAAAAATACTTACAAAAACAAAATAAAGGAAGTGTAAAGAATGTTCTGAAGTTTATAACCATAACCCAAAAGCCCAAAATGTAAACCAATCAGTGCAAACTTTCGTCATGATCGTTTTGCATTTTCTTAAAAAAACCCAAAGGGCCCTGTTTTAAAATTTTAAGCATTACTTTTTCTTTTGGGCAATAAAAAAAGAAAGAAAAATATTTTTTTTTTTAATTATCGCTAACTGTTGTTGATGTGTTTTCAATCTGAAAATTTTTTGGAAAGACAAAGAAACTTTAAAGGTAAATTTACAAAAGTGTTTAAACGTAAAACATCTGACTACTAGTTTGTGTCTTAGCAGTTTTGCTTTTATTTTTCAGTATCTCAGGGGCTTTGATTTTTTGTATTGGGCTTGTTGTTTTCGGGGTAGGGGGGGGGAAAGGGGGGGGGGGGATCTTACATTGAGCAAAAACAAAAAAAAGGTATGTACTGTCAGGCCAAGTTTTTCCGTTATAACGTGTCCTCTCTCGGGCTCTCCCGTTTTCCCTTTTTTTCAGTCTTTCCCCCTTGAAAATCAGGGGTTTCCTTTTTTACCCTCTGCCACTTACTAAAGGCCCCCCCACTGGCAGTGGGGATGACAAAAATACCCACGACCCCCCCCACAAACGGAAAGGGACAGAAACGCCCCCCACAACTCTAAAAACGACCCCCCCAACTCTAAAAAAACAACCACCACAACTCTACAAACAACCACCGCCCCCAGGCAACGACACCGACCCCCTGTACGGATAAAACGAAAACCCCCCTCGACCACAGAAGGGGCCACGACAAACCCCCCAAGACCCCCGGTTCCGGTTCCCAGGGGTGGGGGGCCCTGCTCTGGCCCCTGGGGAATCCAGACCCGTACCGCACCGGCTGCAACGGTAAAACAGCAAAAGGGGCCCAAAAAGATTTTGTTTGTCCGTCCCCTGTCCGGGCGATGACCCCAAAAAAAGCAGAGCAGGCCCGCCCGCTGTTTTGGAAAATTTGGGGAGAAAAATTTTTAAGGGGAATGCCCCTTTCCCCCAGTAAAAATCCCCCCTTCTCTCGGCCAAGTGGCATTTAAAGGGCAGTCAGCGTTGGAAATGTTCTCCAAAGGCCCCAAAATAGCCCCCAGGGCTGCAGCACATAAAAAAAAACCTTTTTGGAGTCAAGCCCCCCTAGTCAAGAGCAAAGTCGTCACTAAAAACTAAGCTGTGAATAAAGTGGAAATTTTATGAGTGGGGAAAACCACTGGTTTATACAGCCCCCTCCTTTGCTGTTGCCCCCAGCTTAAAGGTTTCATCAAGAAATGTGACAAAGCCCACGCTGACGGCAAACACACAACACAAAAGGAAAAAAAAGCAAATTCGTGAACAGCGACAACATTTTTAAAAGAGGCTCTTCTATCTATTTTTTTCCTCTCTCGTTGGGGGTGTCTAACTGCTGTCCCGCCTATCAATTTCCTTTTCTGTAATCTGTTTTGTAAATTTTAAACTGCTGTCCCATTTTTCTATCTGGGCTGTCTATCTGTATTCTAGCTAGCTAGCGACCCACTAGCTATCTGTCTGTCTATCGTTGCCCACAAAATAGCTTTTTCAAACTAGCTAGCTGTCCCGTCCCGGGGTTTCCCCCTTAACAAACTATCCTTTCCCGTCTTCACATCTTCTATCATCAAAAAATCTATCTTCCCAAACTATCTATGTGTGTGGGCTGTCCCCTTTTTAACCCTCCCCATCAAACTATATATCCAAACTGTTTTCCCGTCTGTAAACTATCGTCCCGTCCCCCTTATTTTATCTGTCCACTATCTATCTCTGTTTATCAAGTCAAGCAAAATTTTTTTTCCCCGAATGGGACATTGAAAACAATGCATTTTTATTTTTTTTCATCATGCCCCTCTATCTAGGAACAAAACCCAAATTTTTTGTGGGGGTGAGTCTTCTGCTGTCCTGCCTGAATTTTCCCTCTATTTATCTGTCCTTTTTCTGTCTATCTGTCTGGTTTATCTTTTTTATAAATCTAAAAATTTTTCTGCCTGTCTATACACACGCACATATACCCGCACACATACCCCACACACAAAACCACACACAAAAATAACACAAATATATAATAAATTTTATATAAATAAAATAAATATATATATATATATATATATATATAAAATAAAGTTTGTGTGTTGTGTGTGTGTGTGTGGGGTGTGGTGTGTATACGTGTGTTGTGTGTTTGTGTATAAGGGGGGGGAGTGCGAAATCTACCCAAACTGAAACAATTTAAGATAAACTTGGGGATTGTGTTTTATTTTAAAGGGGACTACTTTTCCCGATCATAGGAAAAATGGGGAACGTTAAAAACCTCCTTTGTCCATTTTTTGGGTTTCTGTTGAATTTTTCCCAAACTAAAAGAAAAAAAAAGTAAGTGTCCCTGAAAAGCTCATCCCCTTTAAAAAACACACACAAAAACACACACACACACCCCCACACACACACAAAAACACCCTTAAAAACCCACAGCAAAGTGATAAAAAAATAGATCATTTTAAGGAAAGGGGCAGATGTGAGGTGTAATGGGTGGGGGATGATCCAAGGGGGGGAAAAGTCTGTCTTTTGGTTTTGGAATTTTGAAAGCGTCAAATGAAGAAATTTTGGGCGAAGGGAGAGAGGGAGTTCATTCCCCAAAAAAAGGACCCAAATATGAAAAACACGGCCGACACTTGGGTTGTTTTTTAAAACACAAACAATTGCACTTTCAAAAAATTACCATATAAAAAAAACTGTGGGCCCACTGAATATAATTATGTCCCAAATGGAATAGAGATAGAGGAGAGGAGAGATAGAGAAGAGAGAAAAAGAGAGAGAGAAGAGAGAGAAGAGAGAGTATCATTATGGAGTATTTTGGATGGAAGGATGGATGGATGGAAAGGATGGTGGATGGATTGATGGATGGGTTTTTCCCTTTTTGGGGGGGGGTTCTTGTTGTTTTTTTGGGGTTTTTTTGGCTGTTCCCCATTTTTGGGGGGAAAAGGGTGGGGTTGTTTTTTTTTTATTTCGGAATTTTTGGAATCCCCCACTCTTGTGATTTTTTTGTACATCAAGTCCCCTGTGAGCATGAGGTTTTGTAAATTTGGGGGCTTTTTTTTTAAACTGTTTTTTTGTTTCTAGCATTCGTTGGAAGTACCTGTATAACGACTGCCTTGGGGGGAAATTTGGGGGCGAATGTTTGTGAATTGTTCCTTGTTTTGTGTGTTTTGTGTGTTGTTTGTGTGTGTGTGGGGAGGGGGGGGGGGGTGTCATGTTTTGTGTGTGCGTGCGTGTGTGTGTGCACCCGCGCGCGGCTGGGTGTGATGTGCGGGTGCATGGCCTACTGGTGCGCACACGAGTATTGGTAAAAAAAATTAAATTGGGTAAGTTTTTGACTGGCTGAGGTTTTTGCGATTCGTGGGGCCCCTTTCCCATCTTATGATGGGGGGGGGTGGGTTATTTATGGTCGGAAGTGTGTGGTTTTTTTTGGGTGTTGAAAGGGGGAAAGGGTTTGGGATAGAGGATGTTAGGGCATTGGCATGCACAAATTTAAAAGGAAAATGTAGGGCCCCGCAGGGGTGTTATGGGAATACTTTTTTTTATTTTTATTTTAACCAAACAACACAGGGTTTCAATGCTTTTTAAATTTCACTTCTCCACCCCACCATGCGGCCACTTTAACGAGGTGGGTGGGGAAGGAGCGACTTTTTGGACTCTTTTCTTCATAAACCCCCCCCTGCCCCCAACCACAACAACTTTTGTTTTTTTTGATGATGGACCCAAAAGTTGCCCAGACACGCCTGAAAAAACCCCCGCTCACTTTCAAGGAAACCTTAATCTGTCCCCTTTCCCCCAACAAAAAACCCTGAAGTTTAAAACCCAAACCCAAAAACGTCCCTCTAGAAGAGAAAGGGGGGGGGGGGGGGGGGGGGGGGGTTTAAAACAAAAGCATGGTGGAAAAAGGGGCACCCAAAAACGGTGAAAGGCATGGTTTTAATAAATGTTTTCTTTTGGGTTTTTAAAAAGTGGCTTTTGTAACCCGCCGAAAATTTTTTTCTTTTCCTTCTGAGATATTGAAGTTTTTTTTAATTGGAATTTAACTTTGGGAAAACCGATTGGGGGCACTGAAAAAATTTCTTTTTTCCCGAAACCCGTACGGGTTAGGTTACCCCCAAATTAAAAAATTTAAGTTGCGTTTGGGACACCCTGGGTTTCCTCTTTTTTGTGTGGACGCGATACTAAAGCCTGGCGACTGTTGGGAAGGGCATGCCTAGACGGTTTTGATTTTGATATTTTTGGGACAAACGTCCATTTCTCTATTAATTTTTTTCACCTTTTCCTCTCTGTCTTCTGTCTGTCCCGTCTATCTGTTTTTTTGTGGTTTTTGTGGTCCCTTTTTGTTGTGTGCAAAATCAAAAAATCAAACTTTTTTGTGTGTGTGTGTTTTTTGTGTGTGTGTTTTGGGGTTTTTTGTGTGTGTTTTGTGTGGTGTGGTGTGTGGTGTGTGTGTGTGTGGTTTGTGGGGTTTTTTTTTTGGTGTGTGTTTTGCCTCCGTAGTGTGTAAGGTTTTTTATTTTGTTTTTTTTTTTTTATTCTTTTTTTTTCGAGGGTAATGGGGTAAGCACTCATAAGCTTTTCTACACCCCGCCCCCGTGTATACAGTTTTGTATTTTTGTCATCCCCTTTCCCCCCGGACACAATGACCAAATCTTCGGAAAAACGGGCGAGCACGGGGCGTGTTGTGTGGGGCGGGGCTGTGTGTAGTGTGTGTGTGTGTTGGGGTGTTGCCCTGGGGTGGGGTGGTTTTGTGTGTGTGGGTGTGCGTGGGGCGGCGCGCGCGCGCGTATGTTTCGTGTGTGTTTGTGTAAGGTGATGTGAATGTGTGTGTGGTAAGTGTGTGAGGTGGTGTTTTGGTGTGCTTGTGCTTTCGTAAAATTCCCTGTGTGTGTGTGTGTGTAAGTTGGGGGAGTGTGTGAGGAGAGAGAGAAAGAGAGAGATGAAAAATAAAAAAATGACAAGGGGCAGTAAATTTAAAAAAACAACCCCCTCCCCCTCCCCCACCCCCCCCACCCCCCCTTTTCATTTTTAAAAATTTCGGGGGATTCATGTTAACTAAGTCTTTTTTCATTGTTTTTTTACTGAGAAAAAAAGTGTAAAGATTGCTTACATTCCCGCGTTGATCTACAATTTAGGGGATCTTGCATTTTGTTATAAAGGGAAGGGAAACCTAAAATTTTGAAAAGCTTTTTTTGTTGATCAAAAAGTTACCCAAACTTCTGCTTTTGTAGAAAATTGCCAAACCCCTTGGAAAAGGGCGGTTGGGAGGAAAGGTTAAACGTTTTTTCCTGCCAACAAGTAAACCGTGAGGGGTTTTGGGGGTTTGATTCCCAGCCTCGCCCTTTCTTCCCCCTTTGACAAACCAAAAAAACGAACTGAAGGGGCGAAGTCCTTCCCGGGTAGACCTTAAAAACCCAGGGCCCCCGGTGGGGGCGAACGCATGCAAAAAATCTTGGGGCACACCCTTAAATTTCCCGTTCCCCTTTTTTGAAAAGAGGCCATTGTGGCCGGGGGAACAGATGACAAAATTTACAAAACCGTACACACGGGACTAATGTAAAAACAAAAAAAAACACCCTGAGTTTCTTTTTCCATTAAACCTCGAGAAAAAAAACTGAGCGCAATTTATTTTTTGGGTTTTACAAGATTCAAAACACAAAATAAATTTCATACATTATTAATTAAATTTTTATTTTATTTTATTATTATTTTTTAAAAATCATTATCAATTTTTAAATTTTTTTTGTTTTTTATTATTAAATTTTACCATTTATTTATGGGGCACAAAATTCATGTCCCGGGGGCGGGGGCAGCTCAGTGGGCAACGCTGGGTTTCCCCCCCACACCAAGTTAACACGCGAGCGTGGTTACCTTGGATGGGGGACCGTTGGGGGCATTTTGGGTCAGTACAGTCCCCCCCTTCACCCAGCGTAGATGGGTACCCCCCTTTAGGGGCGGGTAAGGTAAAAACCGCCCAGGGAAAGGAAAACAGGCCTAAACCCCCAAATGCTGGCCCTTAAAAGAATTGAGGGCCCCTGACGGGCCTTTGCCCCTTACGACCCCCATAGGTTTTTGGCACAAACCCCCACCTTTTTTTTTTTTAAAAAATTTCATATTTAATAAAAAAATAATAAAAAATAATAATTTTGGAAAATTTTTATAGCGGGTGAAACTTGTAAAGCAACAAATCAAAGGGGCTCAACCCCTGAAAAGTTTTAAAATCGCTAGCGAAGTGACCAAAACTGGGGGGCAAACTAACCCCAAACCAAAAAAAACTTAACCAAAGGCAAAAATGCCGAGTTGCAGGCCCCGGACCAACACAACGGAACCCCAAAACCTTTTCCCGTGCTTGACGGTATGGTGGGGTGTCCCCGGTGGGTACAAGGGGGGAGTCCTTTGGGCCCCTGCGTCTGCAAACCTTTTGAATCCCTCCCAAAAAATAAAGCAAACCCCCCAGGCAGCAAAAGTCTTTTTTCTTTATTTTTTCTTCTTCTCCTTCTTCTTCTTCTTTTCTTCCCTCCTTTGCTTTTGATTTCATCAAACTGCGCGTTGCAAATAGCCTTTGCCTTTGAAGCAGCAAACCCCTGCAGTATAATAGTATAGTAGTAGTATATAGTATTAAATATACAGCAGCAGCACTGGGAGGTAAGTAGTAGTAGTACAGCACTGCAGTAGTAGTATTAGTAAATAGTAGTAGTAGTATATTATAGTATAGTAGAGCAGCAGCAGTAGTAGAGTAGTAGTAATTTTGTATAGCACAGCAGAAGTAGGCAGCGCAGCAGTAGCAAAAAATATAGTATAGAGTAGTAGTAAGTAGTAGAGTAGATAGCAGCACAGCAGCACAGCATAGTACGTATATGTCATCACTGTCAAAACAGGAAAAAGAACAATCTTTGCTCCATACTCACCTTTTGCACTTTTTCACGTATCACATCATCATCATCATCATCGAATGCGATGATACCCTTTCTTAAAAATTTTCTTATCCCTGTGCCAGGCTGCCACCCGTCAGGAAAACTATACCTTGGTTTACAATTACGGGGCAACATCGGAGCTGCACCTTAAAATCGGGGGCAAAGGCCCCAGCTGGTCTGCAAACCCCCCCCTGTCCTTGGGAACGGGGGACGTCTTTCCCCCGGGGGGCAATGGGAGGGGGCCGCCAAAGCGCAGGTGCACCTTCCAGGGGCAGCTTGATTTTTCGGGGCGTCGTGTCTGGCCCCCACAAAGGGACGTTGTGGTAGGAAGAATAGATAGATAATGGGAAAAAGATATAAATTTTTAAAAAGAGATATAAAAAAAGTAAAATAAGTGATAATAGAAATAATATAATATATTTAAGAGAGATAAAGAAAAGATAAAATAAAGAAAATAGAAAAATAGAAAAAAATATAATAAGAGAGATAGAAATAGATATATAAAAAATAGTTATAATAAAAAAATAATAATATATATATATAAATATATATAAAGAAGAAATAACAAATAAATAAAAGGGGTTTATAGGGGGTTTTGGGGTGTGTGTGTGGTGTGTGACGAATTGTTGTGTCAGTTTAAAATACTGTGTTATTTCTTTCTTATTGTTTAAAAAGCATACTGGTAATTAAAAATTTTAAATCCACTCATAATTTGTCTAGTTTGTCTATCAGTATGGAGGTATATAAAAAAGTATTGTAAGATAAAGTAATATAGTAAAAAAAATATTTAAAAGGAAAAAACAACCCTTTTTTTTACAACGGGTTAAAAATATTTTTTAAATATATTGTATTGTTTTAAAAAACCCTTGATATTTATTCTTTTTTTTGTCATGTAAAGATGTATTTTTTAAGG
>CM054136.1:83438657-83443395 GCA_028751875.1 Rapana venosa | reverse complement strand
TTTTTTTGGGGGGTTTTTTTTTCCCCCTCTTTTGCCATATTCTTTCGGGTCCCCCGGGGGCCCCTAATAAAAAAAAAGGGGGGTTTCCGGGTTTTTTCTTTCCCTAAATTTCAACCCTTTTTTTGGGTTTTTGTCCTCTGTTTGTCTTCTGTCTGTCTGTATCTCTCTCTCTCTCTCTCGTCTCTCTCTCCTCTCTTCCTCTCTCTCTTGTCTGTCTCTCCTCTCTCTTCTCTTCTCTCTCCTCTCTCCCCTCTCTTCTCTCTCTCTCTGTCATTCTCCTCTTGGCCCCTGCCTGCCTGCCCCTCTCTCTCTCATTCTCTCTCTTCTGCTTACCGGCCCTGCCTCCCCGCCCCCCCCCCCTCTCTCTCTCTTCCTCCTTCCCCCTCCCTCCCCCCCTCCTCTCGTTTCTTGTTCAAGATAATAATGTCCATTGCGATCAAATCCACAAAGACTCGGTCGTTTTTCATATTTCTTTCCATTTTGCATACCATGTTTTGGTTTTCCTCAGATTTCCCTTTCCCAAACTCCCTGTCAATAATTGAGGCCTAGGGCCAGTGTAATTACTAAAACTGTACAACACACACCACACAACACCCCACAAAACACACCACACACACACACACACACACACACACACACACACTCTCTCTCTCTCTCCCCTTCTCTCTCTCTCTCTCTCTCCTCTCTGACACCTAGCTCCTTTCTTTCTTTCCTTGTCTCTCTATCACATGGAAGTACATACACACCAGAAGAAGATTCATAGTGGATTTTTGTCCTGAAAGCTGAGCCTGGCGCGCTACAATTCTTTTTATTCTACTTGTGACCGAAAAAAGGTTAAGAAAGAAAAAGAAAAAACCAACCCCCAAATTACATTGGATGTACTTTCCATATTTTTATCATGTCATTTTCATATGTATTCCGTACAATGCTGTTTCTGAAAACATCTTATACCTAAATGGGGAAAAAAAGCAACCAAAAAAAACCCCCCAACCAAAAAACAAAAAACTGTAGTTGTCTGTGAAGACGAAGAATGTTAATTAAGAAAAGAGGAGAAGATGACTGATTTCATTGTTCGTAATCTTAATCAAAGAATCAAACACTGGTGTAAAGCCTTGAAAAGCTTGCGTGGCTTTGTTGGCTCATGCGAACTGGAAAAAAAAGAAAGAAAAAAAAAAAGAAAAAGAAAAGAAAGAAAAGGGAACCTTTCCGGTGAAAGCAAGTCAGGGTTTTTGCTTTTTACCAAAAAACACACAAACACACACACACAACACTAAAACAAAACACACACACACACACACAACACAACCACCAACACCCACACAACCACACACACACAACACACCAACACACACACACACACACACCAACACCACCCACCCCCAACCAACCACCAAAAAACAACACCAACACACACACACCCCAAAACAAACACACACAAGTCGAACTTTTGGTGGGGGGGAGGGAAAAGGGGCCTTACCGCGGAAACCTCCCCCAAAACCCCCCTAAACCTGTGTTATATCAGTTTGGCCCGGGACGCCTCAGTATGTTAGATAGTGTAGTGGTGTGTATGTGTGAATTTGTATGGGGCCTAAGGGCGACAGCCCGACCTTTCCTTTCCTCGGGACTGTGATTTCTAAAAGTAATGTTTGCTTTGTCCAAGTGAGAAAATAACACAGACACGACACGACAGAGCAGCAGACAGACAACAGACAAAACACACACACATACAAAACACAACACAGGCACAAAGACAACACCAACACCACAAAAAACCAAAACCTACAAAAACTTTTACACCACAAACAACACCAAAAAACACACACGCACCACAACACAAAAACAAACAAAACCACCCCAACAACAACCCGCCCCAACACACACACAAAGAAAACACGCCCACAAAAGAAAACACACAACACACCAAACACACACACACACAACAACACACACCCCACAACACCAACAAACACACACACCCCCTCACCTGGGGGCATGGTGAAAGTGGTGTAGGGGAAAGGAAAGGAGGAGGGGGGAGGAAGTGTAGTTTTAGAAAAATTTAAAACGCACATGTATACGCTTACACACACGCAAGCAACCGTGGCGCGCCAACACCCAAAACACACAACACACACACACACACAAAAACCACAAACCCCACACAGACACAACACAACAAACAACACACAACCACCCCACCCCCCCAACACACACCCCAAAACACACCAAACAAAACACAACAACACACCACACCAACAAACACCAAAACACCAAACACACCCAAAACACAAAGAAACACACCCCCACACACAACAGAACACCACACAACCCCAACCACACACCCAAAAACACCACACACAAAAAACACACAAACACACAACACACAAACACACACCAACACAACAAACACACACACCACACACAAAAAAACACCAAAAACACACACACACACAACACAAAAACACAAAAACCTTTTTAAAAAAAACCCAAACACACACACACACACCCCCACACAACCACACAACACCTTTCTCCCCCCCACACACACAACCACACAACAAACCCCGCACGACCAAAAAAAATATTTTTTTTTTGTTTTTCTCTCTTTTTTGGGGCATGTTTTTTGTGCTAGTCGTCCCCCATGAATTTCCCAAACCCCCGACGGCTAAAAAAAAAAAAAAAGAACCTTTTTTCTTTCTTTTTTTCCTTTTTTTTAAAAACTCTCTCTCTTTCCCCTCCCTCTCTCTCTCTCCTTCTCTCTCTTCTTCTCTCTCTCTCTTCTCTTTTTTTTCTTTCTTTCTTTTTCTTTCTTTCCTTTTTAAAAAACTTCTCTTTTCCCCTCTTCTCTCTTCTCTCTCTCTCTCTCTCTCTTCTCTCTCTCTCTCTCTCTCTTCTTTCCCCTCTTCTCTTTGTTTGATCATTTGTATTTTTATGTATTTTTTTCTTTGTCTTTTTTATTTTTTCACTAAAATTGAGTTGGTATTGTGTATTTTATTGGGGTTTTTGTGCCTTGGGCATTGTAATTTTTCTCCTGCACCAACCATGTATTTGGCCAAAGGGCCCGAGATCATCAAATTTGAGTTTCTCTCTCTCTCTCCTCTCTCTCTTCCCCTTCTCTCTCTCCTTTCCTCTCTGCTGTCTTCTTCTTCTTCCTCTTTTCTCTCTCTCTTTCTCTCTTCTCTTTCCCTTTTTCTTCCCATCCTCCCTCTTTAGTTCTCCCCTTTCCCTACCCATCCCCTTCCTCTCCTCTCTCTTCCCTTTTTTCTCTCTTTACCCCCCCCCCCCCCCAGCCCCCCCCCCCCCCCTCCCCCCCCCCCCCCCCCCCCCCTTCCCTGTGGGTTTGAAATTTTACTTTTTGGGGGGGAGGAGTGAGTGAGAAAAGTCGAAGAAAGAAGACAACAAAAACAAAAAAAAAAAACAAACACAAAAGTCTCTCATCCCGGCTCTTACCGCACAGGTTCCCCTCTTTTGCTTTTACACTGTAATACATCCGATGCTTTTGTGTGTTTTGTGTGTGTGGTGTGTGTTGTGTTGTTGTGGTGTGTGTGTGTGTGAGAGAGAGAGAGAGAAAGAGGAAAAGAGAGAATGTGCGGTGTGTGTTTGGTGGTGTTTGTGTGGTTGTGTGTTGTGTGTGTGTGTTGTGTGTGTGTGTGGAGTGTGGGTGTGTGGCGTGTGTATAGTGAGTGGTTAGGTGGTTTTTTTTTCCCGATTTTGAAAAAAATTTTTTTGCCATTTAAGTCATGTTACTTTTTTGCACAACAAAAACACAATTTTTAAATTTCACTACACACACACACAACCAACACCCCACACAAACCCCACACACACCCCACACACACACCAAAAAAAAAATCAATTATAATTGCACTACCCCACCACACACACCACCACACACCACCACACACAACACACACACCAAAAAAATTATTTAAATTTCATATCACACATGCACGCACTACCACACCACACCACACAAAAACCCCACACACACACACACACACACACACACAACACACACACACACACCACAACCCCATTTCTCTCTCTCCTCTTCTCTCTCTCTCTCGCAACACACACACACAACCCCCACAGCACACACACACACACACACACAACACACACCACACCACACACAAAACCCACCACACCGCTTACTCTCTCTCTCTCTCTTCCCCTTTCCCCTCTCCTCTCCTCTCGCACCCCACACACACAACACACACAACCCCAAAACAACCCCCACCACACACCAACCCGCATTTCTTCTCTCTTCTCTTCCTTTTTCCTCTCTCCTCGCACACACACACCACACACCACAACACCAACCACACAACAACACACACACACACACACACAACACACACACGGTGTTGTTCCCTCTGTGGTGCCTGTTTAATCACAAAAGAACGTACTGACGGGAGCGAAAAGAAGAAAAAAAAAGGGAGGGGGGGGGGGGGGGGGGGGGGGGGTATAAGGGAGAGGTATAAAAATGCGGTTGAGGGGAAAGGAAAAGGGGGGGGGGGGAGTGGGGGAAAAAAATGTGGGGGGTGGGGGGGGGGGGGGGGGATTGGGGTGGGGAGGGAGGGGGGGGGGGGGGGGGGGAGGTGAAATACGCGCGGGGAGGGTTTTAATCAAAAGACCCCCACCCCGAGACACTTGCCTCTGGGGGGTTGGCGACCTTTTTAACAATCCCCCGTCCGTCATCCATCCATCCCTCCAACCCCCTGCCTTTAACCCCCCTCCC